>JYDO01000024.1:0-76399 GCA_001447755.1 Trichinella papuae | reverse complement strand
AATTAATCGATTTGTGTGAAGTTTATTTGTTTAAAATGAGTTTTGATCGTAAAAGATTAACACAGTTTTGACTATCAGTTTAAAACACATATCCAACTGTTTCCACCGCAGCATTAAAAGTGCTGCTTCCTTTTACTACTTCGTACATGTGCGAAATTGGATTTTCAGCAATATTGGAATTAAAAGCAAATTTCGAAATAAGCTACAATTATCCAACATCTTGCGTCTAAAAGTAACACGTATTAGTGTGGACGTCAAAGAAGTCATCAATCAAAACAGAAAACAAGCCCATTTTTCGCATACACCTCATTATGCATTTAACTAATAAACTTATACATTATAATTAGGTGTATTCATTAAAAAATTTAAAAGTATTAAACTCATATTTGTTATTTAACCCCCTTACCTTTTGAAATATGCATTGCGAGTCGGTGGGTTACAAAAAATTGCTGTTTTCTACAATGGTCGCAGCCCAGAAACGTTTGACAACCAATGAATTAGATTCAACGTTTTGTTATATAGATTCAAACGCTTGTTTATCTCATAACTATTTTAATTAAATACTCAATTATAATGATAAATAACTCGTTGCAAGACAAACTAAGTTAATAGTTAATTATTGAACCAGTAAACTCATCAAAACAACCGTAAATGGGTCTAAATGTCTCAATTATTAATTAATAAAAGTTTTGTAGCTTAATGTAATTATAGATAAAACGGAGAATTTATTGTTTTTTTTTCATTTGAAGCACATTATTAGTAATATTACATTAATTGCTTTTAGCTGCTCAATTTATTTTCAAAGTAGTATTTCATATTACTTCCATAAAACTATTTTTTAAGTATAATTTGTGCAAGATAAGCTTTTTTTGAGAGATAAATTTTGATGTTCTTTGCATTTGATGTTTCAAATAATTTTGGTCTTAATTTCAAATTAATTAAATTTTAAATTGCTAAACAATTTTTAATAAAATTACTTAATGGCATATAATCTAATATTTGTTTACTTTAAATACTTATTGTCTTTATGCATATATTTTAATTAATTTGAATTAAATCAAACATTGTGCCGCTTTCTTAATTTGTCCTCATTGGCACAGTTATTTAAATTAAATGTTCTGCACTGGAAATAAAAATAAATAATTATTAAAACTTTATTCACTACTCAATGCATTTGTTGATGCAAAACTGAGAATGATAAAGCAACTTTATTGTAATGAACAGGCTGCATAATTATTGCTTTGACTTCGAGGATGGTCATAATTAATGCTGTCCTTGTTACTATAGCGCTCTATTTTATAACAAATCAATTTTTAGTAAATTCATAAAGTAGTACAAATAATAAGAATAGCAGTTTTGTTTTGCTTTTTTCGGTCAAGTTATTGCTTTGAAAAGTGGCTTTACATTCCAACAATTGATAAAATGTGTTTTATTGAAAGAGGGAATATGTCAGAGTATGTTGTGCACAGAATGTTTTCTTTTATTTTATTGATAGCTCTGAAAAATGCATTGGTCAATGTATCAAATTGAATGCATTTTGTGACTGCAACCATGTTTTATACAACAGGAAGAAAATGCAATGCATCACATATGACGTCAATGAAGTATTTGTAAGAAATTGTCCGTTAGAACCAAAAATTTAATTTTATTTTGTCATTGATTACTTAGAAGGCAGGCCTTTTCATAACCCAAAACAATGGATATTCATTTTTCAAACTAAGTACACTAATTTCAGTAGCAAGCAGCACAGTATGACAGTTATGAAATATGCAATATTTTGAATAAAAGAGAATTATTAAAACTTGAATTACCACATGAAGAATGTATCATTGAACAACTTCCATTTTCTAAAAAATTTCACGGTATGCATGCCATGCCATCCAAAATGAAATTTTGTTTGTGCTATTGCCAGATATCAACCCCAAAAGGCTCATGTAATGCTATTCTTTTCGCTGATGCAGAAGAAATGTGTAAATTTTTAAATTATTATCCAAAAAATAGACATTGAAATTAAAATTGTTTGCCAATTTTTTGCTGTGTTAAAATGTAAATGTGGTAAGAGAATTAATTGCTGTGTATATAGTTGGTACCTATTATTATTAAATATTTAATTTTCCACAAGAAATATTACATATATGTTTAATCCACTAAATAACTAAAACAATAAACTTAAAACCATTAGTGTATTTCAAATATATAAAAATGAAGCCTTTAGCATGGAAATCTTTTGCATCAACATTAACGCATAATAAGAAACGTATTATCAAACTGAATGCTTTGTTAATAAATATCTAACTAGTTGGCATCTTCGTTTTATTTTAGCCAACTAGGATAATAAAAGAGAATTTGAATTGTCTGAAAATGAAATTACAACTACATCTACTTTTGTAATAAAAGCATGTGGGCTAGTTTGTCATATTCAACGTATGCCATTTTTGGGTAAACCATTTGAAAATTACATTTGGTTTTGTGCTCCAAAACAGTGCAGTTCTGCTTACTATTTACTATAAGAAAAAACATATCGTCATTTAAATGTTACTGAAAACGAGCATGTTTATAATTGGCAGCATCATGATCCGCATTATTACGTAATTCTGAACTGTAGAGATAGTAAGCTTAATTAATTAAATTCTTCAGAATTCTTCTTGTTAGATAAATATTTTACTTTTAATAAAATTAAGATAATAAACATTCAATGAATGGAAATTATGCACTTTTTGTAAAAGTAAATATTTTGTTGCCGATGGCATTTTAATAAAAGAATTTTAAAATGTTGCATTATTAAAATTCGTAAGAAATCACGTACAGAAATGAAAATTATGATCAAGTTATAATAATTTAAAACTAATATTAAATAAATTTTTAAAAATTTGCGTTAAAAAATAAAAATTGAATTAATGTATTGGATAACGCTAGTCAAGTGTTCTGCTTAGAAAAGTTTAGTGATGTTGATATCTTTTTTTGAAATTTTTTAAGATGCGCAACAGGTACCAGCAGTGAACAATAACTTTATTATATCAGAAAGTACCATGAAAGATTTAGGTGAATGTTATTTTCATTTATTTCACTATTACAGAAAAATGCTATTTTAAAAAACAAACGTGAGAATAACGGCAGCATGGAAAATAAAATCCAAAGATACATAATAAGTTTATATAAACTTCGTGAAATTTGTGAAGTAGAAATAAGAAATGCTGCAGAAATTATAAAAATGGAAGTGCTTGAAATTTTAAGTCCCGTTTATTCTTTAAACAGATGTTTACATGTTTGCCGTCAATTTAACTTTCATCAAAACTGCAAAGCTGTGTGTATTCAAAGGCAAAATGCACAATTTCACTATCAAATTGCAAAATTGTAATAAGTGAGACTAATGAAAACAATTTTTAAGCTGAGTCACATGAAAAGTTTATACTTTTTATAAAATGCATGGAAGGTAATGCTGGACTTTAGTAATTACAATTTATAATTTATTCAGTAATTATAATTTATAATTACTGCAATAAATTTACTGCACTGACATTTAATAAAACTTATGAAAGTCTTATAGAACTTTAAATGAATTTGCTTTTTAAAAAATTTTGAAATTATTTTGGATTGTCATTTTTAAATATAAATTTTAATAAAAATGTTGAAAGCATTACATTTTAGATTGTACTCAAGAACGTAAAAGCAATCCAAAGCCTGCTTTATATTACATATCTAAAATGCAACAGGATTGCATGATAGAATTTTACATTTCAAGCTTATTATCTCAATGGAAAACTGAGAAAATTATTAACAATGCCAAAAACATGGAACAATGTTTCTCATAATGATGCATATCAATTTGTTCAGCTTTTAATTACATAGAATCGAAATCTTGCATTTTATTTGAACTTGGTGATGAAGAAGATCAGTATAAAGTACCATCAGGATCAATAGTTGGCGAAATTTTGCATTGTGAAGATGGCACTCTAGTAGATGAATTGTATCATTATTAAAGTTTGCAATTTATATAAATGCCATATTTGTAACTAAACTGATCATATAGTTCCAAATCAAAAATGTTTTCAAACTTTCCTCAATAATTTATTGATAATAAATTATTCTGCTTGTTTTTGTAAATATTATAGATTAGTTTCATCTATTATTATTTTTTATAATTCAATAATTAAAAAAATTATTTAACAGGTCAAACTTGTAAGGATTAGGTGAATTATGAAAGAAGTGAAGCAGTGCTCATTGGTAAATTCTAGAAGGTAAGTTATAACAAGAATTAAGTTATCATTTATAATCAGAACTTTACAACAGATAGTTATATTTATTAAATTACATTTAGATTCAATTAAATCATATTATTTTTAATTGAAAATTATTCTAGATTTGATAAATGGAACAAAAATGCATGATTTATTATCATATAAATAGTTGCGTACGATTGAGAAATGAAGTAGACTTTTTATTGCACAATTTTATATTTGATGTTCTTCATAATAATTTATTAAATATTTTGTAAAAATATTTTTTTTCGTTTTACATGACGTGCTATCATTAATAACAATGTTCATTGTTCTTGATTTACTTTAAAATAAATTTGCCCAAGTTTTTATTAATTTATACTAATTTATACTTCTTTTATTTAGTATTATCATTTGATTTAACGATACATTTCCTATTTAGAATTTGGATGTCCAATATAAGCAAACTCATTATCTTTCTTGTTCTAATTATAAATGGAATGCAGGTATACATGTTCTTAAAACAGTGCTTACAATAAATTCATCATTATTGCTTCAGACACTCGGATCCTACAGACAAATTTACGTTCCCTCTATGGATAAATTTTGTCTTTTGAAAACATTAAATATAAATGAAGCTGAAGTGCAACATCTTCTGTTATACAGTTTCAACTCAACTTTAGAAAGTTGCGTTGCAAACTGCTTTTCATACTTCATCCTTGACATTTGTGATTTTTTCTCATTCAACAGAAAGCAAAGGGTATGCTCACGGTACAGAAGTTTGGAAAACCGTACATTTTCTAACACTGAATCAGTTGACGACAATGAATTTTATACGCTTGTAAATTGCACAGAAGGTAATCTTTGATGTCATTATTGCTATAACGATGTATGGTAATTTGCTTTAAATTTAACTGGAAATTTCTTTTCTTAACTTTAACTTAAAAAATATGACAAAAGCAGCAGCTGAATTCAGGTTGTGCAAAGCGCTGATTTAGTGCTTCTCTGGAAAATTTCATTCCTAATTTATAACTTGAAGGTATGTTAAAAGAGAATAAAAGAAGAAAAAAACATAATTATTTAAAATACAGAACTTGGAGCATTTATTAATATATAGTTTAAAAAGTGATATGCAATTTTTATTTTTACAAGTGCTAGACAAAAACAAACTCAGTTGAAACTATTTGAAATAATTTTAAATAATAACTAAAACTATGTTAAATATTAAAATTAATTAATAAAAAATATAAATATATTAAATCTATAAGTAAGCATATAACTGTTAAAAATTAGAAAAAAAATTGATTATAAATTGTTTATGCTAAAATAAAGTGTACTTATTGAAAACAACAAAAAGTTTTAAATTTTGCATTAAATCAGTTCAAAAATCATAAAAACCGTCATCATTTCATAGCAGTTTAATGTTTATTAATTAGCATATTTAGCTGCGAATGCTATGGACACTTTTATTAATGAAGAAACTGAAATTGAAACAGATTTTAACGAAACTAAAGTTATTCCATTAAAATTCCTTCGCGAAGTTTGCACTATAGAAAGACTTCCATTCGCTGATAGCATCAGGGCTAAAAGAATTACGCTGGTGTATCCAAAAACCATGGAAATTTGTCTTGCACAATGTCGAATGTCATTTTCGACTATTACTTGTAACGCATTTCTTTACTCCTTAGCAGAAGAATCATGCGTTTTGCTGCACTATAATGACGTACCTCAAACTCAAAATGAAATTAGAAAATCTTCATCACATTTTTATAAAATCTTGAATTGTGACAATGGTAAGAAGATTTAATGCTATATAATTATTTTGAAATACATTAAAAAATTTAATATATTCATCATATATGATATATGTTATAAGTACAGATGAGATACGCTATAAAAGATTATAGGTGACGATGACTCAGAAGCAGAACTTGCAGAACTTACAGATATATTTATTTCATGGGCCTCGCCTCAGTCATCTGATTCGCAGTCATCTTCATCAGAATCTGAAGAATTGCAACAATCAAAGGAAGATGCAGTTAATAGCATGAGTAAATTAATATAATGCATGCAGGGCTAATTAAAATTTTTCATGTTTGCAGATTTAAATTTAGTACAAAATCCTGAAGCACCATCTACTTCATCATATGCTAACACTAAAGTGGAGGTTGTGAAACTATATACTTTTTATGAAATATGTGAAATTGAAAAGGCAAATTTCAAAACAGTTCAAGGTGTTTATGACATTGGTGTTAATCATCGTGTTTACTCATTGAACAAATGTCTGCACTTATGTCGGAGAGCAACAGCCACCATTGGATGTCAAGCAGTGTTGTTTTTACAGCAAAAATATTTCTGCAGGCTTTTAGTAAATGGATTACCACAGAATTTTGTAATTGTCGAAGATGGAGAAGAGCTTGTATTTATGATAGCTTGCTACAATGGTAACGTTTGATGTTTGATGCTAAAGTTAAACAGCTGCCTTATTTTTTAATTCAGCAATGATTTTAGTAAAGACCATTAAAAATGTTCCATTTGAAAATTTTTATGTAAACATTATTTTAACAGTATATGGTAATTAGTGGCATGAATTAAAAAGTTCTAATAACTAACTCCTAAAAGTAAAAAGTTATCGTTTCTAACTTTTTGAAAGTTTTTAATTTATTTTATAATTATTAGCATCCAAAAGTATTCATGACTTTACTAATTAATAAATACTATGTGTATGTAATAAAACCAGTAAAGCATTAATACTGCTTCATTGTAGATCGCATCGAAGAACGCTTAGATAATCCTCCACCAATGAATTATTACCTGGAAGAAATGAAAGAAATTTGCGTAGTAGAAGCATACAAATTGCAGAACTTATCAGCATGGGCTGTTATTGCCAACAAAACAAATGTTAGCAACTTTAAAGAGTGTTTATCAATGTGTGTAAAGCATAATTCTCCGGAAAAATGTACAGCAATCAATTTTTCACTGAAAAACTACTGCGTGTTGATTAAACGCGATGCTTCTAAAAGTTACACTGTTATGGAAAAATCTATTTTTGTTGAAATTCTTCAGTGTGTACCTGGATTATTTTCACACCAAATATATGACATTTGATTTATTCACACTTTATAGCTTACAATTTTTAATGAAATTAAAATCTTGATTTCAGTTCATCATATTCAAATATCATGAAAGCAAGTTTTAATATCACTAAAGATTGCTAGAGATAATTACTTAAATAAACGGTAATTTTGCAAATAATGTCAGAACCAAGAAGTTTAAAAATATTTAAAAGATTGATGTATAAAAATGTAGAGTGTCTAATAAAGAATTATAATTAATTTAGAAGATATGCTTATATCATCATAATTAAATCATAATATTAGCCATGCATTAATTATGCAGTCATATAAATGCACATTGAATCATAATATTAGCCATCTTAAATAATTTAATATTAATTAATGCTTTTAAAGTTTCATCATTGTCAAGGTTTTACATAAAACGAATATGATATTATTGAATGCATCAACCATTTTATACTCATATATTCGTAAATGCAAAAAAAATAATCTTGAAAATTAAGATCTTTCCTGTACTTTAAATAAAAACGTTTTGCTTAATTGAATAAAATGAAAATAAAAAATTAAAGAACAAAGTTAAATTCCAACTTTTAAAATCAAACTTCAGTTCTTGCTTAACTTAGAGGCATTTGTTTTTGATATTTAACACTTTTGTCAAAAAAATTCTAGACTTTGATTCAGCATGTAGTTATTATTTCACATTCACAGCAGAATTGAAAGTCAAAAAAATGTTGCATTTTATGATTTATTTATATAATCAATAATTAGTTACTTTTAAATCTCCTCGCCTCATTTGTGTAATTTCAAATTGGCATTTATTTTAAGTAGAATCAATTTAATCAAAATTTGTCCAGAAGACCTCATTAAAATCAATCAAATTCGCTACATTTGATAAATTCTCTATAAGTCAACTTAATTTCTTCTTAAAAAAAACAAATGCAAATTTAAATTGACAATTTACTTTTCATCATATGAATAATTAATAAGAAACATTAAATATAAGAAAGCTAGCATTGTTTTAAGCTTTTGGCACACTGTTAAAAGTAAGATATTGCCTTGCTATTTACTAAAAGGTGAGGAAGAAATTTTTACTTGATTAGGAAGAATATATAAAATATTCATCATATTTATTTCTTGCCAAGTAACTGTTCATTTAAATATGTTGATTAGCTCTTCATGAGAAATATGCGTATGTGTTTTAGTGTATTTTTAAACTTTATTTAAATAAATAAAAAGCATGTTGCAAATCTCAAGTTGCAAAATTATTAAGCATTTATGAATTTTTTAGAATGACAGAAACGATAATCTAATCGATTCATTAATTCATAGCAGAAATATTTCATTTTATTTATAGCTTTAACGAATCTTCAACAATAAGAGAGGAAGTGATCTAAAATGATGAGTGAGCACATCAAGATAAATTATCATCATTATTCCTTCTCATCATGAGTTTTATTTTTAAAATAAAATTCAACGTTTGTGTAATGTACCAGGTAATTGTACTTTTACTTTGTAATTACAAAAATGTAATATTATTGCATGCGCACTCAAGTATAATGTGACAACATCGAACAAACAACATAATAATGAAACTCTAAAATCATTACATATTTTAAATTATTTCAACATTTATTTCACTTTTATCTGATTTTCTTTATTTCAAGCATTAACATTTTTAATAAGTAAAACACATGTCAAACAAAAATTTCAAAAATAAAAGAAAGAACTTTAATATACAAAATATGAATGTAAAAGCAGTGCAAAAAGTGATTATTAAGTAGCGTTAGCACTGAAATTTACTTTTCACATATTCTATTGTTCAAGAATGAAGCAAAAATGATTAAGCAACTGTTGAAATACCGTGTCTTCCTAAATTTTAATTTTGCAACCTGAAGTTCAAATAAAATAAATATTATAAACAATTATTTTCATAGTTGAATTTTTAGGTTGAAGATGTCTGTATCCTACGCGTTTACAGTGTTTTTGTTGATAATATTGAAACAAGCGTTGGTATTTTTAGTTAAAATTGCAAAACTGCTGTTGTATTTATTCATTTTTGAATTATTATTTTAGATGCTTCATATCAAACTTTATGTTCCAAAACTTGATAAAATTTGTGAATTAGAATCACAAAATTTAGATGCAACACCTATTCAGGACAACAAATTGTTTCATTTCAATTCCACTTTTGAACACTGCATTAGCATTGTTTATGCTACAATTCACCAGGGCGGTTTCAACGTCTTTTCTTACAACAAAGAAACTGCTATTTGTGCAGGTTACCGTTCCTATTCTTTCCCATTTAACGCATCCATTAGCACCTTGGAAAATGAAGTTCCTCTTTTTTATGTTCTAATCGATTGCAATGAAGGTAAAACCAAATGCTTTTTTTATTGAAAAAGTAATAACATTTGTGTATTTTTAATTTCAACGCAATTATTGCTATTCAATTTATTAAATTAAGCCGTTAGTAATAAATATACTTTAAATATTTCTTATTTATGATTAAGAATTTATCCTTTATTGATATGACTGAAAATGCCTAAAGACATACTTCATTTTGTTTTATTGTCTTGAAGAAATGCAAAGCTTGCAAATTGAAATTTCTTTTTATATTTATAATGACAAAATTCAACTTCTGTGCATTGTATTGATTAATGAAAGAAATTTGTAAAAATTATTTCAAAAATTATCTTACTAAGATATTTTTTAATTATGAAATAATAATAAAAACGCAAATTATTTTCTACATTTTAAACTGATAAAGATGTTATTTATCTAGTAGGAAACAATTCTCACCTTCAAGAAAGCAATGTTGAAGAGGAGAATGTGAACAGATTCTTGAACATCAGTATAATTGCTCTGCATGAAAAATGCACCATTCTTCGACTTCCGTTTTCAGAAAATTTTCAAGCTAAAAGACTTAGCTTGACATTTCCAAATACTTTCACAATGTGCCTAGGTTATTGTCGGACTTATATGAAAGATTTACATTGTAACGCAGTGCTGCAGTCTTCTGCAGAAAATACTTGCCTTCTTTTGCAACTAGACAACAAATTTAACAACAATACCAAAATAATGAAATCGACATCTCAGCTTTATTTCTTGATGAAGTGTGAATATGGTAAATCAGATTTACTTATTTCGAATTTTGATTATAAAATTAATGAAATTTAAAATCATCAGTTTTTTTATCACATATCAAAAACCATAATTTCCATAATCAGCCCAACATTAATTTAAATTAAATTAAACCCAATATCAGTAAATAATAATTTATATTGTATGCATTTTAATTTACATTTTTTTGCAACTACAATTTTAATGTTTCAATAAATAAATTAAGATAAGCAATTGAAAATAATTAATTTCCACTACTCTACTAATGCAAAATAATGTCAGCAGAAGGATAAAGGCACAATAAACTGCGCAGTATGAAGAAAATTAATATTCATATTTTTAACTACAGATACCACGCCTGATGCTACAGACCCTGAGTTTCTTAACTTGGAAGCTACAAATGCAACTAACGTTTACAAAGTATTTGTACAGCACTCAAATATGCATTGTGAACTTATAAAATTGCCATTACTTGCGAAATATGAAAAGAATCGAATTGCACTCTGGGCAGCGGGGACTTTTGAAACTTGCGTTTGGTTCTGCTCACCTCCTGATGAAGTTGAAAATATATGCAACGCTGTTTATTATTCAAGTGAAGAAGAATCATGCTTGCATTTAAAAATATCAGCAGAAGATGTACTCAGCAATATATCTGCAAACGCAATTAGATCACCATTTATTTTTTACATAAAAGATTGTCAGATAGGTAAATTACAAAAATTCATAGTCACAAAATTTCAGAAATTAATAATTAACATTTAGAAATAATGTCTTATAATTATTGATTTTATTTTATTAATGCTGACTGTGTTTCTAGCAAGTGAAACAGGCGAAAGAGAAGTGGAAAACCTAGATTCTGATTTTGGAGAATCATCATCGTCATCGTCATCGTCATCGTTATCGTCAGCAGATGAAATGATTGATGATGACATATCAGTGTCTAGAGGTAAAGCGCATTATTACCATTACTGTATATTTATTAATTTTAAAACCTATCAAATAAAATTTATTCTTGATTAATAGGTATTAATGACAGCAGTGATATATTTGGTGAGGAAAATGTTGAATCCTCTTTGTTAGAACTGGTTAATCTTCATACATATTATGAAGTGTGCATTATTCAAAGGCTGAATATTACTTTGCTTAACAATGTCTTTGTTTCAAACATTTCTCATCCGGTTCGATTTTTGAACCAGTGCTTGCACTTCTGCCGAGCCACGTATATAAACCAAGGTTGCCGAGGTGTTTCATTTTTACGCGAAGAGCGAAGCTGTCAGATGTTATTTCGAGGTTCTGACCAACTGCCAGTGAATCAAAGAGCAGAGATTGTACGTTTGCTTGGTTGCTTGAAAGGTAAAATATTTTGTGTAAAGTTCAAAGTACCAGCGTTTTATAACATTTTCGTTCTTAAACACTCGCAATATATTAAAGAAAAGGCATAAATATGGTTTTACATAATTTTTATGTTTTATTGTTAGACCGTGAAAGAGAACGACGAGGAAATCCCGATGCGTTGATGTATTTCTTTCAAGAATTAATGTTAGCATGTTTAATAGAACCTTACAAAAACACTTCGTTGAGGTACTGGAAAAAACTTCGTGAGATTTCAGGTGTGGAAAGCTTTCAGCAATGCTTATTAATCTGCGTAAAAGAGCCAGTGCCATCCAAATGTCATGCATTAAATTATTCAGAATCAAAAAACTGCATTTTATTACAAAGAGGAAGTTATACTGATAACTATACTGTCCCGCCAAGATCTGTTTTTGCAGCAGTTTTATTTTGCGAACCTGGATCAATTGTAGATCTGCTACATTCATCATAAACCGATAGATATTATTTGAAATAATTTGTTTAATATTAAAAGGCAAATTTCTTCATGGTTCTGCTGCATATATATTTTTCTTACAACTAATTAATAGACTTGTAAATAAAATATTTCTGCAAATAATTTTAAAAAGTTATAAAACACGTACAACGTCGAATCACTGTTTTATCAAGTACAGTAACACTGTGTATTATATGTTTATTTTCAGCAAAATTATATATAGCAGAAAAGCAACTTTATTCAACTTTCTTGTAATTATATGGCACGTTTCAAACACACGTACATGCAATATCGCCAGTACATTTTAATGACACTGGCACACAAATGTCTATGCTATTTAACTCACGGTTGTTCTCCCTTATTTACTTTTCTTGAAGAACTCGAGATAAATTTGCTGATCTATTCTGTGCTTTCTCACGAATGCTCTGCATCTGTTGCTGTCTTTCAGCTGTGCTGTCTGATTGATTGATGCCGTGGATCATCTGGTTACATTCCTATTCCAGTTTTCTTTTATCGTATTTTACAGATTAATGAATTTGTTTTTTATTTAAATCTGAAATGCAATTTTTGCATTAATTTTTCTACAAATGACACTTACAAATTCTATATTTAAAATATGCTTTGCCTCTGAATTACTGTAAACAGTTGATTTATTTTTAGCCAATAAACTGTTCCGTAAAATTAATGCGCTACACAAAACTGTTTTATTTAAAACATAAATGCTGCAACATTTCAAGTAAAACAATATTACTTGCATTCTTGAAATACATATTTATTTTAAATTTTATGATATTTAAGATATAGTAAACATAACAGTATGTTTAAAACTGACAAAATTTAATTTCAACAATCAATTTGCTAAAAAACATTAATAATTTTAAATCTCATATGAACTAAATAAGCTAATATATCATCGACTAAAAATAAACTGAAGTTCCACACAACATATGCATAATTTGATATTCTAAATTGGAATGTTCTATAAATTGTTTGCTGTGAATGCAAAATATTTAATATTGTTGCTCATGGAAAATGTTATATGCTTTTGCTAAATCGAAGCCATCTAACCAGATAAACAAGCTGTTTTCAAAACAAACAGAGTGATTTATCATTAGCGTTGAACAGCAGGTGATTAAAAGTTGTTGTTGATTTGATTTATAATAAACATATGCTTTTTTCACACGGAGTACAAAGTATATCATATAAAAACCTGTCATTCGTATGACGACGATGCGCAGTGTCTTAACAGTCTTGTCAGCAATATTAATAGCATTTCTTCACATTTACAAGAGCAAAGGTTTTTTAATCAGTGTAGTAAATTCTTCTCATGATTACAATTTGATTGATGAAGCAACTGAAATAGAAAATGATAAAAATCAGTGCAAATGTTCGTCAGTTTCTAACAGTTAAAATGATTGAAAATTTTTTGAGTTGCAAATGATTGATTTACAGGGAAGCATTTGGCAAAGCAAGTCCGATCAGGCATTGGCAATAGCTGCAGCAGTGTATATGACTGTGATTTACCGTATTCTACTTGCAGAAATGGAAAGTGTCGATGCAGACCAGGCAGCATTAAAAAATGCGGTGCCTGTGAACCTATCAGTGAGTGACTACATTTTGAAAAAGAATTATTATTTACAAGCATTTCTTCAAAAATTTATTTCAGATTACAGATGTCCTTTTGGTCAAGCTTTGAGCAACTTCAAAGGTACAATAAAATGCACAATCAATACAATAACGTTTAAAGATGACTGCCCAAAGAGAGGTATTTGCATACCGCTGGATTTGATGATCAAAACGAACATCACATCAGCCTATGTTCAAGGAGTATGCTGCGGAAAGGGCAACGCAAATCCAAGAGGAAACTGCTTGACAGGTTTGGTATTGAAGGGCTACGGTAACTGCAGAACGTACTGTCCAAAGGAGACTCACTTCTGTACTGTTTTTTCTACTGTTGTCCAAGAGCTGTCACCTTGTTGTCCACGTCCTTGCCTTAATAATACGTATTATTCAGGTGGCAGATGTATTTCTAGACCTGCAGATGCAGTGCTGTTGTATTAAACAAAAATGGTTTGCGTAAACTTTTGACGAAATTCGTACGCTTAATTCTCAACAATAACATAAATTATCTTACAGTAAGATCACATTTGCCATTTGGTTTTTCAAAATTTTCATTTCCAAAAAACTGATTCATCGTAAACTACACTATAATAGCTTCAATAATTCATGAATATTCAAAGCTGCTTATCAGTGGATGAATAATAATATTTTAATATGATTCATTTAAATCTGCGTTGAAAAAGAGAAAAACAATAAATAAGTATTAGCAATTCACAAAAACAAATGCACCTGACAAATGCACAGAATGCAAAATTGAGGAATGTTCAAAAAAGTAAAAAAGAAACAGAATTATGCTGCAGCGTGCTGGCTGTAATTATTACTAAAAAAGGGTAATTGTAGTGTAGGTTAAAGTGTAATAATAATAAGAAGCTGAAATTCGTGCGTGATATGACAAATGTTTGATTAGTATTGAGGATGTTACAACAGTGCCTCTCATACTCCAGTTTAATTGTTTGAATTAATCGCAGAGATAGACAGATAAAGAGAGAGAGAGAGAGAGACAAAGTGTTGGTCAAAGGTTTGTTATATAAGCAGTTAGTTATTCAGCGTTGTTTGACACTGCAATTATCATTATGCGAATCTGGCTTTTCCCAACACCACTGTGGTTGTTTTTGTTTATTTCGCATCCGTCACTAATCCAGTACAGTAAATGTGAGAACAGCAAAGCAATCTACAGACAGTCATCATCATCATCATCAACAACAACATCAACAACAACAACAACAACAGAACAAAAACAAGCGGAGCAACAATCAACAACAATTTGCAGTTAAGAAATATCCAATTTTGTTTCTTTCTTCTTCTTATCGTTGCTTTTCAGTTATTAATCTTATCTTTTACAAGCAGGTAGATCTGAACTCGAATTCAGACAAGCATCTGGACATTTTTGTTCGACAAACAATGACTGCATCGAACCTTACAATGTATGCCGTCAACGCAAATGCAGATGCGGTATTGGAATGATGAAAAAATGCAACCAATGTTTACCACGAAGTGAGAAAAATCATGCCAACAAATCAAATTGAAAATTGTTGGTAATTTTCCGCCTCTGTAGAGCTCCGTTGTCCGTTCGGTGAACCGTTGATGAGAGGTAACAATTACCGTATGTGCAAAATCGATACAAATACATTGCTCAGTGATTGTCCTAAAAGAGCAGTCTGCGTGGCGTTGGATCGAATATTCCGCACCAATACGACAAAAAACACATACATCAATGGTATTTGCTGCTTGAACGCGGTCGGCAAACCTAGACACCAATGTCCAACTGGCAAAGCTTTACAACACCTGCAACCAGCTTCAGTATGCAACAGCACTACATGCCCGTTGAACACGCATTTTTGTCACCTGAAAGCGACGGTGATTTCTGCGTTCACAGCTTGCTGTCCAAGACCATGCATGAATAATACATATTATACATCGACACTGTGCGCTTCACGACCAACGGATGCGATCGATTTGTAACCTGTGAATCAATTTCTTTTTTCCAACTTTACCGATTACATTATCAAACGCTTTGTCAAATTTAAGAAGAAAAAAAATGCCCTTCATTCAACCGAAAAGAAAAATTCGATCAACAAGAAAAGTACGCAAAAAAATACCAAAATAAAAGTAAATTTTTTCATCACTAAATTAATTAAAAAACAACAATAGCATCAAAGTATAGATGAATCAACAAGTTGTTGTAGATAGATGATGTACAGTTGCAGAAAAATAAAACTTTTTCTTTTTTATATTAGAGAGGGAGAGAGAGAGACTGGCCAATTTAAATTTACACAAAAACTTATTACATGTTTCATTTGTACAAACATATATATATATATATACATACATATAGGCATTTTCATTGGTAATCTTGCTTTAGCTCATCGAAATCTGAAAAAACATTATTGACATAATCGGTTGCTCGGTTTTTCACTTCAGCCACTGTCTCGGCAGTGCCATATCGGTTTTCCAATTCAAGCCATTTTTTAAAAAAGCTTCGCATTTTGTGAGCTGACATTTTCAAAGATGTAACACGTCGCAGTAGAGGCCTAAAATGAAGTTAGCATGTAACCAGTTGAAGCTCACTACTTAGCATGAACATTGTTCATTAAACTATTGACAATAGAAAAAAAAACACAATTAGCAAACCTTGCTTCATCAATGCTCCTGTGTTTTGCTATCAAATCCACATACACCAACCAGATGTCAAAACGCCTTGGGTGATCGTTGAGGATAGTTTCAAAAATTGTGCATCCTCGTTCAACATCTCCTCCAAACTTGAACTCCATCTGCGCAAATCGAGACATCAAATCTACATGCATATTGAAAGGCAACGACTTCATCGCCCGTTCCATTGTAGCGTGCGCTTTATCAGTTCTGTTGGTCTGCATAAAATGTTTGCCAACAGTTATCCAAACATCAAACTGAGAGCGATATTTTTTCAATAACACTTCAGTTACAGCATCTGCAGCCTGTAAATTTGTTAAAATAATAACACAATAAATAAATAAATAAATAAATAAATATAATACGTCAAGTTTTTTCGATCTGTCATAAATTTTTAACAATTGCAAATAGACTTGCTGCTGATCGTTGACTAAAAGAGCATTGCGCACAGTTTCGTCCATAGTTTCGCCAGTACCATATTCATTTTCCAAATTCATCAACGCAATCCACATATTAAAACGCTCTTTTTCTTCGCTGAAAATTAAAAATCAATAGCAAATCATATTCATAATATAAATAAATTAAAAAAAAAATTTTTTTTAATAAAAGGTTTCCAACACACAATGCAAACTTACTTATATGCAATGGTTTTCAACGCTTTTAAAGCTACACTGCGAGCTTTGTCAATTTCATTGCACTGAACAAAATAGGCCATGTAACGAATCCACAGCATAGACGAACTGGGCGAGGCTATTAAAGCACGATCGTAATCTTCAACAGTCTCGATCGGTCGCTCAGGATCCATAAGCATCAATTCCTTCTTCAAAACTTCCTCTTCGTCCAATCGATCTAATTCTAATTTACTCTTAACTTCCCTCTCTGCTACTACCTCCAATTCGTAGTCATTTTCGCCTGAGGCGGCCAAACTGCACTGATTACCACCATTTGCATTGAATAATGCACCATGCTTACCGTTGACCATCAACATTTCATCACTAACATTATCGTCTGTATTCAAGCTAACATCGATAAGAGTCTTAGCTGAGAAAGTGGTTGACTCCAAGTCAAAAGCAATCTCCTCTTCTATTTCACTCAATTGCACTTCTAAAATAAACAAAAAATATTATATTACATTAAACAAATAAAGCAGAATCACTATCATTTGCTATTCACAATAGACAATCAAAACTTGATTAAAAACAAGCATACTCTTTTGGTCACTGGATTTTTTTCGCTCACTGGCCGATTCAAACCAAGAACATGCTTGAAGCGGCACAGTGACAGGACTTTCTTCCGCTTTGTTCAAAACAAGCTGAGCTTGAGAAGAGATGATGGAATGGTCGCATTGAAGTTTTCGACACTTTTCTGGCACTTGATCCGCTAGTCCCGTATCTTTGGACAACATCGACAACGTTAAATTGCCACTCGATTTGTCCAAGCTCATCAGCTTCACTGTCACGACAGTGCCAACTGGGAACGTTTGATCCAATCTGACAGTATCTGTGCATTCGCTGATCAACTCGCAAGGCACGTTGCCAAAAAGTTCGTGACCGAGCAAAACTGTCAAACCCTTCTTGTAATGACGCACTTTCGAAACAAAACCACGATATAAGTTGCCAATGGCCAACTCGGATGTCGAAGAATATAGAGGATCTCTTATGGTTGCATTGTTCACCTCAGCGTTGTTTTCGCCGGTGAGACTGGGTCTCAAACTGACGTGCCAAGAGTTGTTTTCCAATTTCCCCACTAAAAATAACTTGTAATACGACTCCACTCGCAATAGTCGCCATCGCTCAACGGTGTAATCATAGTCGTCGCAAATGTCCACCAACGAGGCCACGCCTCTGGCACCGCCGAGCATGCTAAAGCAAAGCTTGGTCGACAAATCGTCGGCGTCGCGTGAAAAAAGCTTGCCGAAGGCGTGGCCGTTTTCTTTCAGCTCTACCATGGCCGGCTTCAGAGCCGACAATTTCAGCCATCGCTTTTCCACGTCCACATCCAGCACGTACACTTTCCTCAACTGACCGTTACGCCAAGCCGACCGCGGATCCACAGTGTAAAAGCTGACCTCGCCGCTCCAGCGCGGGTTCACTACCACACTGAAGTGGTGTCTTTTCTGTTTGACCACCAGCACGTTCAACTCTTCGCCTTTGACGAAGTTTTCCTTATAGCCAATGATGGATTTTTTGTTTCTCTTGGAAAACAATTTGCTGCTCTTCGTCGTGCATTCGGCCATTAAACTGCCACCTTTCCGAACCCGTTTCGTGCCGATCACTTTCACAGTGACCGTGGTGCCCAGTGGGATTGTTTTCAGCGGTTCTGAGCCGTCTTGTGAAAATTGGTCTTCGAGTTCAGTGGCGAAAATCCGACCGCGGTAACGTCCGGCTATGGACAAGTGCACGTAACGTTTGTCCACGCTCAGCACCGAGGCAGAATAGAGACGGCCGACAGCCATCGCCACGCCCTTCTCTTCGATCACTGGCGCGGTGCCTGATTGATCGGACGGTTGAACAGAAACGGTCGACCTCAGGCGCCGCTCGAGCTTGCGGCAGAGCTGCTCGTCGCGCACGCTGCTCACCAAACACAGGCCGGATGTTGTGTACGTTTGGACGTGAACCCGCAGTTGCCGCTTGTCAGAATTGTTGAAACGCGGCAAGCAGAGGTCGTTGTAGTGAAGCCTAGCCGGCATGTAACACAGGCCGTGGCCGGAGGTCGACAGCAGCACGCAATCGGCATTGGCGACTAGCACAGTGGCCGTGAGCGACTCGCCGACGGCTGGCCGGCGCCGCCGGCGACATTGTGCTACTTGGCGGAAATTGGCCAGAAGCTGTTTCATCGATGTCAGCTCCAAACAGCGCTCTGAATAGTTGACGCAAACCACAAGGCCGGTCAGAGACGAACCGACCGCGTATTCGACGTTCCAATGTGGATCCAGCAGTTCAGAGACAAAAATCCCCGGCACACCGTCTTGCACGGTGCTGCAGATCAAGCCCGACTCCACCACCATACCGACCCTACACTCAACCAGTTGACCAATCTGATATTCGCTCAACAGGCGACGTTTCCAATCCGACTGACCGACGCTGCGAAACCGCTGCGACAGCAGTTCCCTCTCTTCCAGGTATTGCTTCAACAAAGCAATGCTAGTGTGCAAGCCGTTGAGCAGACACTTTTTCCGTTTCAAGTTGACGATCAACTTTCCAGATTGCGGGTTCACCGTCATCACGCGCCCAACGACAGTAGCTCCGATCAACAGTGCAGAGTCGGTTTCACACTTCCAATCCACCTTTGTCTTCGGACACAAGGCGGACATGTTGCCAGGCAAGTCAACGAAATAGCCGTGATCAGGATGCACACGAGCTAGCACGCCGGTCACTAGCTGACCACACTTCAGATCATCCAACGACTTCGGCGCCTGCATGCTGCGCACCAAATGCAACAGGCTCGGCTTGGCCGTCACAACCAACCCCTTGACACTGTTGAACAGCACGACGTCCAGTTTGTCGCCAACCTGAGAACTTGCCAACAGCAAATGACCAGTAGTCAACGAGTCGGTCAGGTGAGCCGACGGCAGCCGCGCCGACACACCGTATTCAAGCAGCTCGACCAACAGCCAGTCGTCTCGAGAGGCTTTCACCTCGGCCTTGAGCAGTTCAAAGAACGGCGGCAGTCTCCTCTTGGAACCGACGCCAGCTTCTGGCTTCGAATTCGACACTTTTCCACTGCGTTCCAACATCCACTGCAGGCCACGTGCTGAACATTCGGGCAAAGCCAAATCGATCCGCTGCTTATCAACGTCCACTCGAACGACCAACACCCGAACCACCTGACCGACGTGGTACGCATCCTTGGGACTCTGCTTCTGGTAACCGGCCAACTGGAAGGCACGCTCGTTCAACACGCCGCGCACGTTGTTGTAAAAAGCAATCAGTACCGCATTGCGTTGCAAAAATTGCACCACAAACCCGTCGTACAGATTGCCCTCCGCTTCCGCAGTGTAAGCCGACAATGGTGGCAAGTCGGATTTGACCAAGCTGGGCTTGGCGGTCAAGTACAAACGCTGCAAATCCTTGTCTATGGCCAACACCCGCGTCGGAACGGTCTGACCGACGGTGAATTTCGCTCGGCAACCGACGGAAACGGGCCCGTCACTGAAGTGCAAGGCGTCGATTTTGCCGTCGAACGTGTGGAACACTTTCACCAGAACGGCTGCGTCCAACACGCGAACCACCTTGGCCGTCACTCTGAGGCCCAATTCCGCTTCTTCGATCTTCGAAAACGGCTGCCTGACATCGCAGGCCAGACAAGAGCCGTGGTAAACCATCTTCAACGTTGACATGCCAATCATCCGCACCCGATGCTTGGTTGCCGGCTTGTACTTTTCAGTGAACTGCTTCTTCTTCTTCCCAACAGATTGCCTCAGCCGACACTTGGCCACGTTTACGATGGCACCAGAGTCAGTGATAAGCTGCACTTTCTGCAGCGTTGATCGCCGAACTTTGCAAATTTGCAAAGAACCCTTGGCATCGAATGAGAAGCGTCCAACTAGTCGCGTTCGTCTGAGCAAATAATCCGCCGACGAAAAGCCGACCATTGAACTCTGCGGAAGACTGCAAGTGACCATCACTTCGACCACGCGGTGCAATGACATCGTGCCATTGGCCAGGGCACGTTTACGTCGTTCAGGAGAATCTGCCAACGACAGCCAGCCGTACAAATCTGAATTCAATTTACAAATCAAACCCTGTTGACAGTGCTGCTGCACGGTGGCACGGCAAAGCATGCCAGGCATGAGTAGAGATTTTGGAAAATTTTCCTCAATCTTCGGCACGTTGGTGCCGTTCAGTTGACCATTCAAGCAGCTCAACTGAACAACCCTGCCGCCAGTGGCGGCGGCTGGTTCGACCACGGTGCACAATATCGGTTTGCCAATGGGAAGCTGCTTGTTTTCGGGATAAAATCGACGAGCTTCAATGAATGAGAGGAAGCCGTGCACGTTTTGAAAACCCAAATCCATCAAATAGCCTTTTTCTTCAACACTGCGAACCGCGCATCCAATGACGGCATGCTTGCACAACGTGGACGGCGTTATGTGGGCATTCAAATCTGCCGGATTGGTGGTCACTAACCAAGTTGTGTGCATTTTTCCGGAAGCAAACTGCCGCATCTCTTTGTCGATCACTTTAACACAGATCAATTCAGCCGGCTCGAACAGCGAAGCCAACGTAGCAGCCGCTTCTTCATCTTGGCACTTTGCTTGAACGTGATCAACAAACGCCTGCGACACTGAACCCGCTTTCAATATGCCATTCATATTGCCCGGCATTTCAACGTTCACTTCCGTATCCCAACAATAATGCACACATGCAACTGTCAACAATCCTGTCACGCAAGTCTGAGAAAGAAGTTAACAAATAATCAAAAGAAAAAAAATACACTAGCAAACAACAAATTTCTCATCACTTCATTGTTCAACTTCTTCGTCCAGACACGACTGGCAAAATCTTCGTCCACTTTATGATTATTTTCAGATACTGTTACCTGTTTGGATTTCAATTTGTACGACATTTTCAACTTCTTTCGTCGACCCTCTGAGTCTGGTGGCAAGAAACTTTTTCGCTTTTTAAAATTAATCTGTGCACGATGCTCACCACCTCTCGGAAAAGCCACTTCCATCATTGTCTTTCCAAACTGCTATAAATTTAGCATTAAACAAATATCAAAAATCAACAATTGATCAAAAGTACTGAATGTTCGTGTAAAATGAACACGTTTTGAGAATATAATAATTCAAAAACATCATAATTTCTTGAAAAATTTTTACTCACTAACAGAATGAATGTTCAACAATGAAAAAAAGTTTGAGGTAAAATAAAAAAAAAACATTCTTTCTTAAATTACCATTGCACAATCCAAAGGGAAAAAATATCTAGAAAAACATAAAAGCATTTGCATGGACTTTGTAGAAGGAAGTCAGAGAAGGGAAAAAAATTAAACCATCGATTAATTGCACAATTGCATATGGTTCAGAAAATTTATTTTTGGAAAAAACACCAATGCCATGCAAAATTATCAAAGAGAATGCATTTCCAGCGTTCAAAAAATGTTCTGCATAAAAAAAGGAGTATCTGCATAATTTTTATCAATAAAATCGTTTTCTTCTAGATTCTTGTTGATTTTGAACAAATACTACACCGACAACGACAAGTATTCCAATACCAATTAAACCAAGTATGAATAAAAATCCATATTTCAAAGTGGACAATTTCGACGGAGGTGGATTATCTTCTACATGATCTGAAAAACAAAACAAACAATTGATTGTATTTTCCCCTTTTTTTCCTTCTTTCTCAGTGTGCAAATTCAAATTAAATATCAAAATTAAAAAAAAAAAAACAACTGAAACCTCTAGGTGCTGATATGTATTCTGCTTGTGGAATTGCACCTTTGGTGTCATAGCCAGCTCTTTCAACCCTTTGGTATTCAATTTCAAACATTCTAACACTTATAATATCATGAGCATCTGCAAAACAAAAAAGGAAGCAAATTGAAACATGAATGAACAATTAGAAAATTTTTTACAAACCTGACAAATCTCCCGTTGCAGCGGTCATGCCGAAAAAATAACGCCTTGGTAAAGAAACGCGATCAACTGAAAAACAAAGGTCCCAAACTGCTTTTCCAAGTATATCCGTGTATACCTGCAATAAGCTTGATAGTAAGATTATCTATCTAAATAAAAATATTTCTCTCACTGAAAGAGTGTCCCCAACATATCGAATCAGAATACGAGTAGGGAATTCTTTGTTTCTAAATTTCGCCGTACATCCACTGTCGTGGCCACCGAGTTGAGTGTGAGTTCCATCTCGATCATGATCATAACGCAAGCTGCCATTATTCACCATTGCAGAAATATATGGATGGGCATGCTAAAATAAATCAATACTGAATAAATATTTTACTCATCTTCAACATTCATCTTCACATTGTGAGCATCTTGATGATTAGTATAAGTGTCAAGGAAAACGGCAAGCCCACGGAACATGTCTTTGCTTCCAAAAACGGGACCCAGAACACCAGGCTCTTCAGCATACCAAATTGCCATGCCATCACCAAACAGACCTTTCTCAACACCATGAACGCTGAACGTCACTTCCAGTTCCCAATCACGCATCACCACCGGCTTCAATGCTTTACGTTTACAAAAATATGCAAAACAAAAACACATAAACTAACAATCATACAATTGTGTTCCAAAGAAATCCTTGACGACTGGGAGAATCTGGCGTTAGACGAATATAATCGGATGTCACTATTGTTGAGCCACCAAAATTCCAAAATGGAATATTAAAACCAGTATCTGAAAAACAGTTTGCAATCAAAGACGTTTCGTTTCAATTTACACAACAACTGCCACTGCTCACTGAGAAAAAGTAAAAAATTTTTACTTGTAAACATGCGTCGAATATTTAAAAAATTCATCTTTCAAAAACACATCAATGCTTAACAACAAATTTAAATCTCTTCATTTTATTTTAAATTACGCAAAACAAATTATGCACACGATTATCTTACCATAATAAAAACGCTTCTTGTTTACATTATCTGTTCTTTTTCTAATGATAGAACAATAATTACATCATTATCGTCTTTCCGCTTAAATTGCTTAAGTTATGCAAAGAAAAATTTATATTGCTAAATGTTTTCTAAAAGAATGTTTTCCAAACCTCTGCTCTGATGAATCTCCAAAATCAGAAATTATTTGAACTACTTAAACCTACTTGAACCAAGCTAAAAATTTTGTCAATTAATAAAAAAATTATTATAAAGCTTCCAATACAGACTAATTAAGTTGCTAAAAAGCGAAAATATTAATTTACATCTTCTGCAAATGCTGTCTTTCAAAAATAAATTTTAAAGTTAAAAACAAGGCAAAATACGGTAAAAATTATTAAAAAGTAATATGACAAACTTTGATAAGGCTTGGACAACGAATGTTCACGTCTATTGAAACCACGTTGCTCATCTACAGGTGTACCGCTGGAAATTGTAGTTGACGATACTGTAGAACTGCTGCACCAAACAATAATAAGAAGCAAAACAAACATTTCTTCAACACTCTAAAAAGTTCATCAAAAATATAAACAACCTCTGTAATAATTTCGGTGCCATTTCAATGAAAAAATAGAAGAATATAAATACAATTTATGAAATTAATTGTCTAATTATATTAATAAGGGAAGTTGGCCTATTTAAAACTGTCATTAATAACTGTTTTAACAAATGTTTTCGCAAAGAAAACAACATTAAAAATAACTGTGAAGAGCTATATTAAACAATGTTGTAATTCTTTAGTAATATAAGAAATTTTATTCATACAATAGTTATTTAAAAATATATTTGGGAAGAGCAACACAAAATAAAACAGCAAAGCTAATATATGATGACGTTATGCACTAATAAAATGCTCGTTCATTCCAATAAAGATAAATAATAATGATAGTGCTAAAGTAACAATTACTTGAATAATACTAAGATATGAAAATAAAACACTATTTTTCAAAATGAACAATAAAAATTACTTGCCGTTTTCGTCATTTTACTGATCTTCATGAGAAACAAACCTGCTTGTAGAAAATACTGCTATACTAACAGCAAAATAATTTACACAATAATGACAATTATCCAATAAGCAGCTCACCGAAATAAAGCAATACAGTAATTTTCATTTCAAGTTCAATTTATTTTATTACTTATTATAAACAATAAATTTTAATAAATTTAAAAATTCATTGAAAACTTTAACAATAATCTTTGGGACCTGTTAATTTGTATTTGTTTAAAAATTAGCATTACATTTTGTAACGCTAATAAGAAATTTACATTGCTTGGTATATGTTTTAATACATGCAGAATTAGTCAATTAAATTATTTAAAAATTAAAATCATAAAATTTGTGTTACTTGATAAATTTATAAACAAATTCTTTTTTTAAAAAAATTGTTTAAGGCAAACTTAGAGATTGGTATTGAAATTCATACTGTATTTCGAAAAATTTTACCTGCATTCATTTCCCTTTCATCATTTACTTTGGTTGTGTAGGTTTGGAATTTTTTTTTCTTAATGTACGACAGAAATATATGATTATATATTTACATATATTTTTTAATTTATTAATTATAATTATGCATGTGTAACTGAAATGGCATTTTTCAAAACACTTAACGTTTTTATCGATTTTGATTTTTTTTTTCATTTTGAATGAAATATTTTCAATATATCTACCACATTTTTTTGTCAAACGATTTATTTTTATAAATTTCAGTTGTACATTTCCAATATGTCGACGGTTATGTTTAAAGAAACTGCTGCAGTTGCCAATCTTATAAATGAAGGTTTCGGTGACTGTCCGCAGGTAGAACGGTTTTGTTATGCTAGCGATTCTCGGTCGCTATACGTATTTGGTGGCATTGGCTTTGATGAAAATTACAAAGACCAGCTGTACCGTTTTACAATAGGAGCAGGTAAGTTCATATAAGTTCGATATATTATAAATTTGTAAAGCAAAATATTTAGGTTGGGAAGAGCTAGATCAGTGCGGCGACTTTCCCTTGTCGCGTGCAGATGCATGCTTAGGCATATATGGAAATAAGTTATATTTGTTTGGTGGAACTAATGCTAACTTAGTTCTACTGAAAGATTTTATTGAATACGACCTTGGTAAATAATAAGTTTTTTCTTTTAATCTACATTTTACAGATAATTTATATATAATCGATAATGATGTATGAATGCATGAATATTTACTGTACGTAAATTATAAAAAATGTAAAACAGGGGTATTTGGGTTAAATTGTGTGTTATTTGCATTCATATTTTACACAGCATAACAAAGATTAAAGTTTAATATTTAATATAAATATATAAATAGCAAGCAACACATGTCGCTTATTTTGTGAAATTAATAATGGGTGTTGTAGGCGCGGCATTTTTTTTAATGCAAATGAGGATAATAGTTTAAAAAGTAATAAAAATGAGATGTTTACATACTCTGATTGAACTCTGCTTCATTTTTGTCTCCATTTCTCATATCTATTCGTTGCTTTTGTTGGTTGTCCAAAAAATTCTGCCCACTGAAGCAGCATCATTGGCAACTGGAATAATTTGTTTGTCAATGATGTCATTGTTTCTAAAAGAAGCTGTGTTAGTTGCGACACTTTTGAAAGCTTTCTGTTGAGAATTTGCTTCAAATTTGTGCTATTGCTTTCAACTGAGGGCAGCTATTGCTGTTACCATAAATGGTGGCTTCTGTTGTCAAAAGTAATGACTCGTGATACATTTATTGTTAGTTATTAGTTATTAGATGTTGGACTTGTCAGATATCGTGCACGCTAACTTTCGTGACCTGACCTTTAAAAATGTTTTTTTAATCAAAATTGGCCATATTTTGCACAGATATCTCGAACACTGAGCTTGCACAGTGTGGAATAATCTCTCAACTGTGATTAAGTTTCACGTCAGGTTTTATGTTGACTACAAATGAAGCCAACATATAACTTGATGCATGATAACATCACTGCATTTTCCAGACTTTTGCAACCTTTAACTTTAAGCTAATCATAAAACGTCTCTGAAATATAAATTCTAAAACTTATTTATCTCAAAAGCGGGGAAGAGATTCACTGTTGATAGTAGTGTAGCGTTCGTTATCTGGAGTTGAAGGGATTTTGTTATATATTCTATAAGTGTATTGCTTCTCCAGCTATAGTATATAATAGTGTATTGAAAGCTGTAAATGTTAATAATGTAAAAGTAAAAAAAAACGTTAATTTAAAACATAAACATAAAAATACTTCAACTAAATCCGATTGATCATTATGTTTATGATTCATGTGCAAACATTATTATTAAAAGAAAAGATAAAACGCATTTTAAAATTTCTCTGAAAAATTAAAATAAGATAATTTGAAAATGGGCAGAATGCTTTGGACAACCAAATGAAGAACAGCGTTGAATAAGACTGGGCAGGCTTATTTGAACAAACCTGTGAACAACAGTTCATATGTAATGAATTATTGAAGCAGAGAAAATTTGAAAGGGTTCTTTTAGTTTCGAAAGCTTGGCGTCGTATAGTTCCTGCGGGTGGCTATTTGCCACCGCCTTTGAGCAAAGCATCTGTGTGCACCGTTGAACGCTGTTTGTACTTGTTTGGTGGTGAAACTGAACAAACTGAAAATGCAAATATGGGAAGAGGTTATTCTAACAAAATATACCGCTATTCTATAGGTGAGCAATTATGAATTGTTATTTTCAAAATTGATGTGCGGTTTCTATTATTTGTATTCAGTTGAACGTAAATGGGAAGAAATTTTGCCCAAATCGGCCATCCGACCTCCTGCAGTTTGTGGATGCACAATTGTTGCAGTGGGAAGGAAATTTTGCCTCATTGGCGGAATTGCCAGAGATGATTCTATAAATGATCAAGTTTACGTTTTCGACACCGGTATATGCATCGTATTTTCTTTTTATTTTACAAGTATTAACTTCACCGTTGATTGAATTGAAGAAAAGGAGACGTGGAATTTGTGGGGCGAGAGAGTTGCTGGCATTGGTCGTGCTTTTCATTCTGCTATTGCTTTTGCGGGCCATTACATTCTGGTTTACGGTGGCAGAGATCAGGAAGAATGGGAATCGTCAAATTTTTTCATCTTCGACGTTGGTAAGTTGATGAATTTCTCTCTACTGCTTGTCATTGGTGGATCAATTGCTGGATTTAGAAAAACGTCAGTGGTTTGAAAGCAAATGCGACGAGGTGCGGGCATTTACCGCCATAGCAGGAGAACGTTACGGTCATGCGGCGGCCATATTCAGAGATCATCACAATTGTTCATCACTTGTAGTCTGCGGTGGTGTACGTGATCGTGACTTTCCTACCGGTGTTGCGCAAACAATTCTAAGAGATATGAACATGCTCGAATTAAGTAAATGAACTAATGCATTATATTATTTATTTGTCATTAAAATCTATTTTCTTTCAGCTGTAATATTGGAATTTCAAATTCCTTATCATCCAGTATGTCGTGAATCCAAGCAGGCTGAATCCAATCCATCGGACTGTGCTGCCAACAACGACTGTATCGATTTGTGAATACAAAAATGATTATTACATTTGAAGTTCATTTAAAAATTTTAAAAAAAAAATCTTTTTCGTTTTCAATATTATTGACAATACTTTGCAAATCAGTAAATGAATAAAGAAAATTTTTTCATACCGTCGAAAAACCTGTAGTTTTGCAATTTATAAAAAGTACTTGAAAATCAAAGTATACTGTAAGATGCAAAGCTACAAAAATTTATAACTTCTCTTTTTTCTGCTTTAGTTGTTGTAATCAAGTCAAATTATCATCAATTCTCGGAAACAATTTTTTATTCAACATTTTCAATTTCAATGCAAATCATTCAAACAAACGGTTCACTGAACAAGTGGTCGCCAGTGTGTCGTGGGCGTTTTTAATTTCCGCTTCAATTTGTTTATATTTTTTTTCCAGCTGCAACGAACTTGCCACATTTTTCAAAGTGATCGGATTTTCTATGTACATTAAATAGCGCGCATGTTCGGGCTGTCGAAGAAAAATGGAAGCTTTTCGAACGGACAACATCGTTCTGCGAAAGTCGACAGAATAAGCATAGAAATAAAAAAAGCCATACAAAAGACTTGACAGTGATTGTTTGTTTGACGAGACGAAATTCTCCGGCAATTTGCCTTCGAGATCCAGTTCATCCAGAGATTTTGCATACAACGAAGGATAACGGTCCTGAAAACTGGGAAACACGGGGGGACAATTTTCTCCCACTCCACACTGCATGTAATTTAATAACAACAACGTCCAAGCGAATCCGCCAATGTATCCATTCTTGGCACCGCCGGGAAACTTCTTTTTTGCCCAGCATTTGATCAACACGCCCAATTTTGCAAAACGTTCGTCAGCCTTTATGAATAAATAAATAAATCAAATTTTATTTTGTTTGTTTTTTTCATTCAGAAAAAATGCTTCACTACTCACCATGGCATAATGTCGAATAAGCAAACTCGACATGATTCCAGCAAGCGAATCAACGCTGATATCAGCTTTGAAATCATAGGGCGCTCTGAACTCAGCAATCATAATTGGAACTTTGCTATTGATCACATCGAAGACATTCAACGAGCACGTGTAACCATAATTCTTAAAATATCCTTTATAACGACGCAACTTCCGCTTACTGGCTAAGCTGTCAAATTTGGCGTTCAAGCTCGAAAATAAATTGATATCATCAATAATACAAAGATCGATATCGCTGTCTTTAATTGCAACTTTTGAAAGCGTGCTACCATAAATATAAACCTTTGCCATTCTATTGTACCCCTTAACACATTTTGCAAATGGTTCCACGGCGGACAGCTTTCTCTGCGTCACCCACTCGGGCTCTGCATTCTGCAAAAAGAACTGCTGAATTTGTTCATCCAACGGCAACCAATTGTGATCTAATTCTGATGTCAAATCGACCACTTCTACAGAAGTATCAGCAAGTTTATGAACATCCAAATTATTTACATTTATATTCCACTTTTTTGAAGATTCCAACGGGATATCGTCGACTAATTCAGTTTTCACTACACATTTAACCAGTGCTCCATCCCTCTCATAATTTTCTACGTCGTTGGGTTTCATTTTTTTTGCAAAATCCCAATCATACGCATCATTGGATCCATGAGATCGTTTTCGCGATCCAGGCACAACTGTATTATTATCGCATGAATCCTCTTCAACGTTACTATTTACTGAGTTTGCATCTGAAACTATTTTACAAATTAAAATTTTTAATTGTAATTGAACAATTTATCACCCTGCTCTGTTAACGTTGACGTATGCGTTGTTTCGAGAGTTCTTGTTCCAACTGAAGAAGAACGTTCCTCAAGAAAATCGCCAAACAATACTCTGTAATAAGTACCTCGAATTATCGTAGAAGGATAAAGAACCGTATCGTCCATCAAATCAAATTCTAAAATAGTAAAAGAAAATATTCAGCAACAACGTAATGTGAACAATAAATTATTCATGCATCTGATAACGACTACTAACTCTAACAATGAACATTGATCACACAATCACTATTTAAAAAGTTTTCTGTAAAATTAATAAGCTTAACTTAAAAAAATTCAAAAAGTAATCTAATTAATAAAAAAAAAATTAAAATTACAATAATTATAAAAATTAACAACTGTCATAATTAAATGATAAATAAAGTACAACATTTACTACTGAAACATCACCGCATTATGTTTTACATAAATTGTTCTATTAATCAGGTAGGCCTCATTCAATAATGTAAAGAATAATTTTCTCAAAATATGAATGATAAATATGCGAAAAAGATGGAGATTTTTTTAAACAAAAAATACCATGCAAGCGATGCAAACGATCAGTTGATAAAACTTTTAATGAAGAAAATTAAAAAAGAAATTGTTAAATGTTGACATTTTAAAATTTTTTTCAAAAATTAAAAATTCAATGACAACTAGATCGGCTGACCAAAATGCACATTTTCTTCCAGACTGTAAACAAGGCTACAGTATTTCATAAAAAGGTATTAATATTTGAATAAATCCTATTTTGCTAACTTTTTAGTAAAAAATAAATATAAAAATAACTGTATATATTATTAAAATTAAAAATATGTTACTGAAATAAATAAATAATTTTTTTCAAAAGTTACAGTAAAAAATTTCAGATAGTAAACTTAGAAGCAAGCTAAACGCAGCATCATGCCATTTTTATACATGTTGATAACGAAAGCTATATTGTGATAGTTAAAAGAAATGGAAGTTAGTAATCATATCAAAATGAATTACTTAAATAAGAATAACAAAACAAATTTGTTAGTAAAATAATTATATTTTACCAGAAAAACCTGACATGCTTGGTATGTTACTTTTATTCATGCTTATGTTTAACAATCTGTAATCAATATGTATCAGTAGGGTTTTATACAGAGACAAGTTGTTTCTTTTAAATTGTCACAAAATAGTCAAATTGCGGGTAAGCAATTTTTAGATGAAATAATTTTAGATTTTTATTTTTGTTGAATAAAAATAAATTATCTGAGAGATGAAGAATTGTAGTATAAGTAAAAGCTACTTGAGGAACTGAAACTTTGACATGCGATAAATTTTGAGAAAGCTTTCAAAATGTTTACTGCATAATGAAGCATAAGACTGATTAGCTTCAAGTTGAAACGCTTGACTCTTGACAGGAAAGGGCTGTCACATAGAAATACTGCTGCTCCTCAAGTTATGGGCAAGAATTTGAGCTGAACAACAAGAAAAAGAAAGCTTTCCATTTAGCCATTAGCTAGAGATTGACTAGTCTCATTTTTCAAAGCTACCAAAAAGCGCTCTTTTAGAAACATATTAAAGTAGGCTATTAACAGAAAACGCATAAACAGGGAAAAATAGACACTGCTGTGATTTGACAGAGGCACGGCGATTTAATCATAAATTTTTTCTTTTTTACTTGCATGTTTTTAAAACTGCACAACTTTTGTAACAAATCTGGTCCAGAATGAAGAAGAATATGTCCAATTTGAAGAATATTTCACTACTTTTTGGAACTGTTATCAATAAAAAGTAGTAACTTTATCGACTCTGATTCAGAACTCATGTTTTTAAATAATTATTTTAGAATTCAGAAATTTGCTCCCTTTGACTTTGCTTCTTTGTCTTTCTTTTTGTTCTTATGGTTAAAAATAACGAATTGCACCTGATTTTAAATACACACAACATTTATAGCTTTATACATTAAAGGGAAGGGTAGATATCTATAATGGCAATGCAATTTTGCCCTACGATGGTTTCATATGCACTTTATTGTAAATATCTGAATATATATATATAGACAAAAAGGAAAACTGTATAAACAACACGAATATACATAATGATGTAGTGTGAAAGTCACAGTTCACTTTTCTCACATCTCACTGACGCACACCAACTCACTTCTTCTGCACATTCATTCCTTGCCCTAGCAAAGGATCCAGTTGATGTTTAGGTTTTATCACTTTTCCCACATGATCGTTTGCGCTTTCGTAAACAGAATAGGGTCATAATCTGAGGGTTGTGGGTTCGAGCCCCACGTTGTGAGGGCTTGATTGATTAGGGCGAGGACATCGTAGCGCTTATTGCGTCATTTGCTGTTCTCTCAACACACCGGATGTGCTGAACAATGCTGCCGAACAGGTGGGAGAATTTTGACGTGGGATATAACTTATGGACTGATGCAACTGCGTGACACGCCCATGCGCCTGACGCTCCAGGAACTAGCTGCAGTGCGGAATGTTCAACAAAGGGTTTACATCATTTTGAATATTTTCACTTACAAATAAATAGAAAAGAAATGCAAAGGAGAAATTGAAAATCATCCTTTTATAACATAAAGCTCTGTTTCATTTTGTTGAAAAATTCATAAATGACAAAATACATAAGAATGAAGAATTCAACTTGCATGGCTGATAGTTAAATGACAAAACTTATATTTTATAAATATTACAAAATAACAAATAAGGTTTAATAAAACAATGTCTTTCCTTTCCGCCTTATGCAAAAAATTAATAAAGCTTGTAAATTATTTCAAATAAGTCGACAAATCCTTCTATTCACTTTTTATTAATAAATAAATAAATCTATTTTCTAACCGAAAGATGCAACTTATAAAACAGCCAGTAATACAGAAATTCAATATACATTTTGAATCAAAAATTATGTACATTTTGATGAATTAAACAAAAACAAAAATAACCAAAATGGAAAAGAAATCTACTTCATTTAAAAGATGATTCCAAAAAACTGTCAATAATGTCAAAAGTTGAACTGGAATTTGAAGAGCTTTCGAGATTTTCCATTTCAACTTTTTTCCTTATTAATTCTAATTCTAAAATTCAATTAAAATCAAAATATAAATAAACCTGTCTTATGATAAACAAAATAATAATTACTATTAAACATGTCCACGTCTTCTTCGGATAAACCTGGCATGATGAAGCCAGTGACTTTTTCAATTTCTTCAATGCTGTGCAATTGCAAAATTGGAGAAGCTGGCCTTCTTGCAAACTCGTCAAACACATCACCTTTACTATCATTGGATTCACTCGTTTCATTCACAGACACTCTGAAATTGGAGACCAATAAAAAAAAACTGCCAAATTTTCAACAAATTCCATAAACTACTTTGACTCGCTTGATGGCACTTGCAAATCGTTGTTTTCCGATTTCTAAAAGTTAAATATAATGCAAAAAAATGCAAATATCCACTTGTTGCTTTCAGATTGCAATTTCAATTTACCGAAGTTTCACATACTAAATAAGAAACAATGTTTGGTATATCTTCTGTTGCTTTATCAAGCTCATTCCATGCATGAGCTGATTTCACAGCATGAACATGACTTTTGGCAACAACATGCTATTATAAAGGATTTATTGTTTAACAATCAACGCAGACGCTCAGAAAAAAAGAAATTACTTAAATTTAAAATAACTACCACTCAAATTATACTTCATCAAACTGTCTGAGAAGAACTGATAAATATAATATAATATACATTACTAACCGCTTCCTCATCGGCAAGCAACTTTTTGCATATTCTGCACCGGTAAATCTTCAACTTCAAAGGAGGACGTTTACGTTGTAATGGCACATAAAGACCATTGCTGAAATAAAGTTTTACTCACCATTCATACCGACAAATACGATTTAAAAAATTAAATAATATCAAATTACGGAAGTCGCTTAAGACGAAACGTCGGTACCATTCCCTTCAGTTTTGAGTAATGAAAGTGCGATAATTTTCCATGTTTTCGCATATGGCGAGTTCCTATTTTTTGAAACAAATGACAATAAAAAATCTTGAGTATAGATCAATGAATTTATATAACTCGAAATTCAGTACTAAAAAACATTACAATATGTCTTAATTCAACGAAACATTGTTATTTAATAAACTGAATTATAAATATTGCTTGCTACACATACTGATGAATAATACTAATATTATTATTAATTGATTAGTTAGTTATTCATAACAATGATTCTGTCACTTACTACCACCTTTGGGCCTGATTACTGGCCATTCTCGAAATTGAGCATATCGAGGCTTGTCGCAATTATTCTTTTTATTTAAAATTTTCACAAAAGGAGGCTGCAGTTGCACATTGTCAGTACAATCTCGGATTTGAGAATTCGAACATGACACAGAACTTTGATTTAACGTACTCAGATGTGCTTGTCGCATCTCGTTAACAAAGCTTTTTGCAGTGCAGATAGGAATTTTCCTCTTTAACGCACGCCTGATGTGCGGTGATAAGCGCATCCATATTTCCTACAAAATTGAAAGGTAATCAACTGAAATTAAATGAATCTAAAATTTACCGCTTTTTTTGAATATTCCAGTCGCGAAGACAAAATTTTCTTAGCATTAGCGTGAATTGTTTTATTTGTTATCACTTTACTTACTTTTCCTTCCAAGTCGGAAACTACATCCTTAAAACACTAATAGGTGAATGCAAAAATTGCCTGATTTCAATACATACTCCTCCATAATGTTCAATAATTTTGGTGATTCTGCTACATAATGAAGCGGATGTGATATCCAAGTAAAATGTTTCCTCTTTCAATGAGGAAACAGAAAACGTAGACATTTTATTTTTCAAAATGAGCAGAAAATGAAATTCATTTCAAATATACTGTATATTAAATAATGCAGGTATTACTAGTGCATAGGTCAAATAATATTTGTGAATGAAGTTATAAACAGCACTTCATAATATTAAAAGTAAGAATTGTTATAATAATAAAAATAATTTCAAAAATACATTTTAGAAGAGAATTGAATTTTAAATAAATTAAAAGCAGATGCTTTCTAAAGAGAATGCACTGTTGAAAATTTATTTTTTGTTATAATATTTTAGCTTTATAAAAATATTTTATAAAATAAATGAAATTAAATTTTTTTTAATCAATAAATATTGATCTAAAATTGCATTTTTGAACTTTCAGTTTCAGCTGAGAATGTTGAAAACGGATTTCTTCCGTTTGTACCTGATTTTCGAATTACTGTATATATGACGTAATGTGTTGGCAGAGATGAACAGCAGGGGCATCATTCGATGAAGAATGGAAGGAAAGTAATGTTGAGCGTTGTTGCTGAATGTAGCGTCAGAGATAGGCATCCCTAACAGTAGTTGACCTACGGATTTCTATGTGTTTGGTGCTTTACAGAGGAAGGTATTGATCTTTTTTGTGGTTATCATGAAAAGATCGCGCATACGGATACAGATTGAGAGTCAACTTTGATACAGTCAACTTTCACCTGCGTAAGCAAAGGTAATGTTGCTTAAAATTTGGTCCTCTGAGCCGGATGGGAGCGTTGGATAATTTGGATCTTTGAATCGACTGGCTGCAGAGTAATTATGGGACAATTTGGTCCCACACGCTGGGTCATTTGGTTGGCGTGGATCTGAGTGCTAAGCTGTTATCGAGTGGTGGAAGACTGGTCAGCTAATGGAGTGTGTCCTGAAGAACTGAGAAGAAGTTCTCGAGATATCAACTGAAAAGGATAATCAAGAATCCGAGAAAGAAAGCCAGTTTGTTACGCCTGGTGAACATTCGTGGCTAATTTTAAGGATACTCTAGACTGGCAGTGCAGTGAATGAGTTAGCACCCTTCGTTCAGAATAAAGTGAGTGAAATCCGTTCAACGGTAGGCTCAGATGGGTGAAGGCGCAATCCATCTGAGTCCCGCCGCGCGAGCTTAGATGCGACCTAGCTTGGCTGGTATTACCTGAAACCAACTGGCCCACTCAACCTTCTGAAGAAAAGAATGATTTGCAAGAAAAGTTGAATGAAAGATTTCATCCGGAACTGAGGCTAGCAGTTGACGTCGAGGATTTCGCTATAAGCGCATTCAGTTATTTTGAATGACTCCTCCTAGTGACGGCGTAGTACAAGAGGTTCATACACAAATGGAAATCTCAGGAAAGCGATTTTCTGTCGGTGGCTGAGATCTACAAAGATGAACGGTTTTGGTTGCGGCTGGTCAAGAGACAAATATTTTTACAGGAACTGCTTCGAGTGCTGGGTAAAAGGCCTCTGCAAAATCACGACTGCTTCTGGAGTTCAATCTATTTTAGCACACTGAATTTCTCATTGGACGATTGAAGAGCATTCCATTGCCAAAATGGGTAAGGTACCCGAAAAAGGATTGACCAATGGAAGAAACAAACGGCATTGAATATTATGCTCTGAGAACTCTTGATGTGGTAGAGCTCTACGCATATGCTGGAGGTATTAACAAAGCCTATTGGCACTTCTATGGAGAAGATGGACCAACGATTATGCAGTCAACTTGCCTCTTAAATAATCGGCGGCCGCGCCACTGGCTCATTGCTTAAGCGGTATAAAAGAAGCTCGTCCACACTGCACTTGTACTCTCATCCAGAGAGTCGGTGAGTGCAAGTGATATCGTTTACATTTTGTTCCATTTACTTAACTTCAATAAAGCTGTACTCATTTTCCGCTTGTATTCTACGGGGAAAATGCCATAGAAATTGCGCTGTTAAACACGAGAGTGGAATCCGAGCGTTGCAAGCTGGGTGAACAATCGGACACATAATAAAAACGCATTTTGAACTTCATTTATCAATAGCAGTTTTTCATCGTTTTGTTTAATTTTATTTTAATATTGCTCTAATTAAAATAAATTAAATTAAAATATAATATTTGAAAAATGAAATTTTTTAAATAGAATTTTACAATGTAAAAATTACCATCATGTAAAATGTAAATATGTATTAATTATTAACTTCAATTGTTTATTTATTAATCAACAAATATGATAAGTGAAAAATAAGTAAAGCAACATTCTCTTTTATTCCCTTTTGAACTGCCTGCGATAATACCATTAATCAACAATATCATTCTTAGTGTTCAATGAGCATCGAAAATCGGCAAATACAGCACAGACAACGACAGAAAATGCAAAATGACTAAAAATGATCGGACGATCATATCTGACCAATAAATTCCAGCCAATCAGAGAACAATGTGTATTTGCAGGTCCCACTTTTATTAAATGCATTTTCGAAATGTTTCGCAAAAAAAGCTATACATGATAGGAAGCTATTTTTTATTAATTTTATTTTAATACTTTTTGTTGACTTTTCAGCGCAATTATTATTAAGTAAAACATAGTTTTAATAAAATTTTCAAGAATAGAATGAATTTCATTAGCACCTAACTATCATATAACGGTAAAACATAGATACAGTGATGTTACAAGTCACGAATGAATTGCATGAACAAATGTTTGCACTGTTGTGCATACCTGTATGTGTGCATTCCTCTTTGACTTATTTATCGCTATTTGTTGTGTTGCATTTTTGTAGTTGCATTTCTTGTTGATGTTTTCAAATAAAGAAATGAATAAGTTGTACGATTGCTTATACGACTGAGCGAATGAGTAGCATACGAAAACCAGATACTAGCTCCCTGAGAAGAATGATTAAATGCAATGTTTTGATAAAATGGAACAAAATAAATTGTAACAAAAATAAGTGATTTAAAATACAGTTGCCACTTGAATACAAACAATCTACCAAAACCTGAAAATTCCCAAAAAATGTAATCTTACACACTTTTTAAAATATTGAATCTTAAGTTAAAGAGCTTTAATAAAATAGTGTATCCAATTAAAATTAATTGCGTAAATTGAGAAAGTTTAGAAGTTTAATTTTACATTTTTTTAAAACAGTTATTTCCTAATGATACACATTCAAACAAAATAGCTAATATTGCATTAATAAGTGAAAATAAATCAAGTTTTTATAAATTACTTAGTTTTTATTTAATTTTTATTAATCTCATTATCTGCTTGACAAGTACGTTCTGTTGACTTTTGCTTTCAGCACTTGCTTTCGTTTTACTGTAGTAAAGCAAAACAGCAAATTTATTACAGTTTTTCAAGCGGATGTTGTATGTATTTGTTGAAGTGTTGAAAAATTTTTGTATAAAATGATTATTAGCCAAATAAGCACGCGTCTTTTGATTCAGAAGCCTTTACCCAGAAAGTAATGTATTTTGTGTTTAAAGAAGTTATCAGCAAATTGTGAATGCACTTATATCTTTTTTAATTATGTAGTATTGTAGTTATTAGTGCTATATTACACCATAATTATTTAAAAAAAAGTATTTATAACATAAAAAGAATCATATATGAAAAATGTTGCTATTTGTAAGTATATATAAAGAATGTGACACCATGTATAAGATATGTGTATTCTTTTCTTCTGCATTTTAGGGAAGTTGCGTTGTTAAATAATTAATATGCTTTGTAGAGATAATTATAAAAATGAATATAAATTTAAAGTAAATAATATATTTAAAGAAATAATAGTGTATGGTTTTTTGTGTGTTACGTTGGAAGTTATAATTCAGTGAATTTTGTAGATTTTATTTGCACAACAACTGTAAAACGCTGTATAATGCTAGCTTTTCTGCTTTTCTCACTGATGACCGGTCAAACAGGGCATTCAACTTTTCATCGTTGAGTAGGAATTGTTTTTTTGGTTATAATGTTTGTTATGCATCTTCAGTTTTATGCTGGAATGGAAAACGAAATTTTCACTTAAGTGCAATATGTCTGGATCCGACTGGAGATGGACAGTCAAAAGTGGAAACGATGTTGAAAGCTTTAAAAGAGGACGTTGAAGAGAGTGAACGATTGAGAGAGAAGAGAAATTTGATGAAAAAAAGTATGGAAATTCAAAAAAAGCAGTCACTGTGGTTGCGTTTCAAAAATGAAATGCAGCATTATTACCACGGCTTTAAACTGCTTTACATTGATGTGAAAGTATGCCTGCGGTTGTTCCGACGGTTATTAAGTGGAGAAACTTTGATGCGCAAAGAAAGAAGACAAGTATATTATTATATGTATATATATATATATATATATATATTATTTGTTTTATTTTTGCAGTTAATCAGGACTACATCGGACTTGTTTCGACTTGTACCATTTCTGATATTTATCATAGTGCCGTTCATGGAATTTGCACTGCCATTAGTTTTGAAATTTTTTCCCGGTTTACTCCCCAGCACTTTCCAAGAAGAACACAAAGAGGTAGAATTTATTATTATTAATTTTTTTTTGTTTGTTCTGTGTATTATTATGTTTAGCAAGAAAAAAGAAACAAGGCATTGAAGGTGAAATTGGAAATGGCGAAATTTTTGCAAGCCACGCTTGAAGATTTGTCTTTGGAAAGGAAAAAGAGCTCCGATGGATTGAATCAATTATCCGAGTTTTCAGCTTTTATGAAAAAGGTGCTTCGTATTAAACTATCACTTTTCAATCGATCAGTTGAAGTTGAAATTATATTCATTCACTTGATTGATTCAGTTCGGTTATTATTTTAATAAGTAAATTTTTTTTCTTTTTTCTTCCAATTACAGATTCGTGAAGAAGGTGGCGGTTATGTATCCAACGATGATTTGTTGAAATATTTGAAACTTTTCGAAGATGAACTGACTTTGGACAGTCTCAGCTATGCTCAGCTTCGGGCATTGTGTCTCATAGTTGGCATTCAGCCAATTGGAACGACAAACATGCTGCTGTTGCAGTTGCGTTTGAAACTCCGGGAATTGAAAGCTGATGATCAGGTTCGATGTTTGAAAATGAAGAGTACTGTTTGAATAAGAAGATGATGATATAATTTTTTTTTGATTTTCAGTTAATCGTCAAAGAAGGAATTGATAGTCTATCTGAGACGGAATTGCAGATGGCATGCCGAGCCAGAGGTATGCGTGCGTTGGGCGTGCCGGTCAGTCGTCTGAAAGCTCAACTGGCCAAATGGTTGGAATTGTCGTTGAATGAACAAGTGCCACCGTCGTTGTTGCTGCTTTCCAGCACGCTTTACATACAAGAAGATGTACCGTTCTCTGTTCGACTCAAGACCATCTTGTCAACACTACCCTCGCATATAGCCGACGAAGCTAAGATGAAGTTGGCCGAAATTGAAGGCGTTCGAGTGGACAACAAGACTAAATTTGATTTGATCGTTTCATTGGAAGATGCGTTGAAAAAAGAAGTTGAAGAACAACAACGATCCAAGCAAAAAGAAAAAGAAGCTGTAATTATTTGATTTCATTCATTCATTTCTTTGTTTTTATTTTAATTAATTTGTTTATTCAATCAACTAGGCACAAAAAGCCACTGTTCTCAGTCCCGTTGAAGAGGTCGAAGCTGTGGTTCAAGCGGCTTCGGTGCCGGTCACTGAATCGGATGTTCTACTCGATTCGGCTCCTCTAGTGAAAGATAAATCGACAACAAGTTAATTGAATAATTTTCAATTATTAACATTATTTTATTCACGAAAAGAAAATTTATTTCAGTTGATACTCCAATTGAGTCATCTGAATTGCGTGAAATTGAACATCTTGTGGAAACGGTGAAAGGTCCTTTGAATGAGGTCAAGGATGATTTGATAGAACTGAAAGAACAAGTTCAAGAGCACAAAGAAGTGAGCTTCAAATCAACAATAAATGATACTACATCTGCTTTGTTGTTGTGGATGAAATTATTCTTTGCGCATATTCAAAATTTTCAGGAAGTTGAAGAAGTTCAATCAATTTTCAAATCACGTGGAGATGATGTGAAAGTGAGCAAAGCGGCTAGACGTTTGCAGAATCAAGTGGATCGGCTTGTGGAACGCGTGGATAAGCTTGTCGATCGAATGCAGGAGAAAAAAACCATTGATGCAATTGACGAAAAGCATACCGATCCATCTGCGATTGCAAAACACGAGTTTGTTTATTTTATGATTTATTATTTTCATAATTATCAGGGGGAAATTTGATTTAGGAAAAAATTGGCTACTTTGAGTGAAGTTTTAGCACCGTTGAAACAGCTCAAAGAGCTACCGAATGAGGCAAAGATGAAGAGAATTTATCAAGTACTCGAAGCGTTCGATGAAGATCGAGATGGTGCAATTGATTTAGATTTAGCTTTGAAAGTATTCGACTTGAAATAATAATTCAACGTTCACGTTTATTGTTCATAATTTTTGTTTTTCTTATAATTTATTGTCAAGGTGATCGATCTTATGTTGAGAGAATCCGTGGAGATCAACTCGGAACAGGTGAATAAAGCATTGGAAATTCTGAAAAAAGAAGAAGACTTGTTAGGTGAGACGACCGTATCCGATTCTGTGGAGAAGAAGTCAAAGGATGGGAAAGGACTTCAACAAACCAAATTAGCTCAGTGATCATTTTTGGCAAAGTAGGTTGATCAAAATCTGGTGCAAAGTTTTGTAACATGCAAAATCGCGGTTCGACGTAAATGAATAACTTTCCCTTTAAACTTATTATTATTTATTGTCTTTCGCTTTTATATTCCGTTCTGATGTTTTTTGTATTATTATATTAAAGACGTCAGTGTAATAATATATATATAATGTTCGAATGAAGTGAAGTGGAAACTTTGTTACATTGAAAAAATTCAGTAATAACATCAATAACGATAAAAGAAAAAGACTGTTCACAATTTCCCAGATGTGCATAAAATTTAAATGATGAATTCCCAAAGTTGAATTGCAAAAAAAGTATAATTTACAAAAAAAGCCATCATACGTAAAAAAACCTTCAGTTAGTGCTGGAGGTAGATGTCGAAGCGGAAGCAACAGTGAATGGGTTCACATTAGCGCTCATTTCCAACGTGTTCAACCGGGACAACGAGTCGGATAGAAATGATCTTATTCGAATAATTTCAAAAGACGTCAAGTTGTTGACCACAGCGTGGGCAGAACCACTGCCGAAGAAGGCGCTTATACTGCTGTCCAATTTGGCCATTCGAATGTCCAAAATGTCGTGGAAAAGTGCCTTGACCGCGTCGGCGTTGGGAACTTCAATCGAGAACTTTTGCAAGATGATGGTAGAAATTTCGAAAAAGCACGGATTTGGAAGTTTGGTGAATATTGGAGCTGCACGTTCGGCTGAACGAATTTCCGTCAACGATTCCACGTTCAACCAGCTCGGCGGCAGGATCCGGCAACGATTCTGTTCACACAGAAGCAACGCCAACCAGAGCGGAGCTTTGGTCACCACGCCCGGGTTGAACGGACCGACGGTGACGGTCATCAAGTTCAAAACTGGCGCCTTGAAATTCGGTAACATTTCGATTATCTGCTTTTCGGCAAGAAATTCCGCTTCTTCAATCTCCATCAATCAATCGGCCAAGACAACTACTGATCAAACGCAATTCAAAAATTCAACACCAACTGTGAAAACTACCACGAAAAATAGCAAAATCAAGTATCAATTGCAGTCGCGTACTGTAATCCATATTTACGCACCAGTTTTTTTTTTAATTAAAATACCACTCTAATTCATTTCAAATTAAGCATTTTAATTAATTTTTTTTTCAATATTAAAGATTTTAGCATTCTAAATTTAGATAAATAATTTTTCATTTTTCAAAAATATCTAAAATGATGATCAACATATGCACATATTAATTTCCTGTTGTGAATAAATTCATGTTAATTATCAGTTTTATTGTTGTGAAACTTCTCCCCGGCATACACAATTTTTCGTCAGATTCAAATTGAACATTGCTGGTCTTCTTCAAGCCAGCTAATTAATGTTCTTCGCACAATGAGCAAACAACGCAGTATCTATGGAATTTTATTTAACGAATGAAAGCAATTAAAATCAACAACGACTATGACAAACAAACAGTCCAACTAGCAACTTCACAATACTTTCTTTTTCTTCCATCGATTCCCACAACGAGTACTACTACTGTAGTTAGCTGCACAGTATGTATTGGTCATAAATCCGTTCCTATCGTTCTTCTAACAGTTGTCGAAGGCGTGGCTGCTTCATGGCACCATGACCCCAACTCCATGCATCTCATACGCCTGTTGCCATTCAACTATCTGGCTTGATTGACAAAGGTGAGAACATCATAGTGCTTTATTGCATCAGGCGTGGCTGCGTTCTGTCAATGTATCTGATGTGCTCAACAATGTAGCCGAACAGGTGGGTGGGTTTTGACGTGGGATAATGCCCACGCGCCTGACGCTCCAGGGGCTAGCCGTAGCGCAAAATTTTTAACATTTATCAAAAGAGAAATTTATCTTATTTCACTTAAAGCTTTATTAATATTAATTTTATAATTTCAAAAATGTAAATACATCTTTTTGAAATAACATTTACAACAAAATTTTAAAGTTAAATTCGTTCAGTTTATTAAATATGTTGACAATCAAAATAAAAGTAAATTCAACTAATAAATCCAAATTTATTAACTTAATTTTTAATTTTAATTAAAATAAAATTTATAACACAGAATATTATGCAGTGTAGTATTATTTATATGATTACTTACTTTATCAATGTTTTTTACGAGCTTGCACATCATATTTCGGTAATTAGTTTGTAAAAAATATTTTATACTTCTGTAATTTTCATTCGATCCAAAGATTTCCAATTTCAATGTTTTAATAATTGAAATATTACTTCCTTTTATTATTAATAAATATTCATTTTTTATTTCGAAAATCATTTACGTTTAATTTTTTTGTGAAATGTGACATTTTAAAACTATATTAAAATTTCAAGTAAATAAGCGAGAGGGTATTTTAAATTAAAAAATCTTTTTTTAATTAACGTAATGATGAAATATCAATATATTTTATGGTAACTTTTAGAGCTATACAAACTTTATTAAAAAGTTTATTTTTTTTAGATAAAATATACATCTTGCTAATTGTTATGTCAAAAGCATTGATTCTGGAACCATTCTGTGGTGGATCACATGAACAGCTTGTATCTTTGTTTAAATGTGAATTCAGTACAACTATTGATATTTATTCATTATCAGCTAAAAAATGGCAATGGAGAGCTCGAACAGCAGCATTGTATTTTTCTGAAATTGTTCCATACAACATGAATTACAGGTGACTTTGCAATTCATAAGTGGAAGCATTCAATTATTGTTTTTTTAATGTTAAATGTTAATATTTTATTTTCAGTACATTATTTTGCTCATCTGTGTTAAACCTGGCAGAGTTGATTGCACTGAGAAATGATCTATCAACAATAAAAAAGGTTATCTATTTCCATGAAAATCAGTTAGTTTATCCAATTCAACGAGAAACGGAAGGAGATTTTCAGTTTTCATACAATCAAATATTATCTAGGTAAGCATATATATATGTGTGTGTATATTTATTTATTTATTTATTTATATTTTTAGCTTAGTTGCAGATGTAATTGTTTTCAATTCACATTTTAATATGCAATCATTCTTCGAAAACATTCCTCACATTTTTGCTTACATACCGTCCGACAGCAAGCCAAAGCATATTTTGGATAAAATAGCATTGAAAAGCAGAGTTCTGTATTATCCAATTCATTTTCCAAGTTTATCTGTTGGTTGCAGTTCTAATGAAAAATTGCCAGACAACGAACTGTTGCATATAGTTTGGCCACACCGCTGGTAAGCGTTGGTTGTTTCAAAATATTTCATTTGATGATGGTGAATCAAACTTCTCAGGGAACATGACAAAAATCCAGAAATGTTTTTCCGTGTGTTGAATCGTCTCAAAAGTGAATCGTGCAAATTTAAAATTTCCGTACTTGGTGAAAATTATCAAGAAAAGCCAAGTGTTTTTCATGTTTACTCATAAGCAGTACTCGGTGTTGTCAATTCTGAAAATTTATGTTTAGATTGTTTCTCAGAAGCTGAACAAACACTGAAAGATAATATTCTCAACTGGGGTTATTTGAAAAGCAAAGTGGATTACTGTAACATACTGAAACGTGCGCATGTTGTTGTCTCCACGGCTAGGCATGAATTTTTTGGTGTATCAGTGTAAATATTTCCAATCAAAAATGTTACAATTTCACTGCTATCAATTATGACCAAAACAAGAATACTTTTCAGGCTAGAAGCGGTTTATCTCGGCTGTTGGCCACTTTGTCCAAACGCATTATCCTATCCTGAGATTTATGATAAGCAATGTCTGTACAATACTGAACAACAGTTGTACAAACAGTTACGACAATTTTGCTACAATCCATGTTTGGCTCGCTTGAAACGCAACCGCTTAAATATTGATTTTCGCAAATACTGCTGGACAGTTTTGAAAGAACAGTATAGCGAACTTCTTGGAATATAATGAAGAATTTGCTGATGAAAAATTTAAATGATTCACTGGACGGACAAATTTTAAATAAATGCAAACTTTATTATGAAAACTGAAACAAAGCAAGAAATAATAATAATAATAATAATAATAATAATGATGATGTATCGTCACTACGCCTTATAAAACATTTGCTAAATTCTACATAAATGCTGCTTTCCAGATGGGTGTAGTGCGCAGCTTCCAAAAGCGCCTTCAACCTAAAAAAGACAAGTGTATAATGAAAAAATAAAGCCAACTATAGTAAATGTCTGCAAATTCAGATTCATTCACTGTGCACACAGTGAACACTTCACCATTTTTCCAAAACTTGTTACTTCGCCAATACACAAAGAAGATACAATTACAAATAACAAGTACAAATACCGTTACTGCTTCTATCACTTCTGAGAGTGTCTTCTCAATACAGCACACTTAACACTTTCGGTTATAAAAAAATTTTCATTCTTCTACATTTTCTTCTCCAAAAAGTACACCCAGGCAGAATGACGCAAAACTCAGACTTCTTGGGCAAACTTCGGAGAATATATACATATACATATATTTTTTTTTAAAACTTAACAATTGTTTTCTTTCAAAGCCAACAAAATGCCTATCAAGATTTCATTTCTTCATTTAGACTCACTTCTCACATTATTCATTCTTCAACACAGCCTTGAAAAAAGGCGAATATCATTAAAATGACGCATGGAGCGCAAAATTACTGAAGTAGAGGAAAAACAACACCATTTTCTAACTTAGTGAAAGTTGAATTTGTTCAATTAAACAAAAACTGAAAAATGGAAATTTCTAATCAAAAGCACTGCCCAGAATATAGAAAGTATCATTTTGCATTTTTCTTAGCATGTTACTCCAATTTTATATGAAAAATTTCTTACAAATAAACCTATATATGGGAAAAAAACTGCAATGCAACCTCACGGGGACTTGTCAACATACATGTATTAACTGCACTGCGCAATTAAATGAATTACGCGATAAAATAATACTAACGTCTAGGACTGTAGGAGTATGAACGTGAACGTCGACGATAATTGTACGGCGATGGCGACCTTCCACGATAATAATCGTCTCTGTAACTTCGGCGACTAAAATAACTGTTAATAAGAAATAAATGAATTGTAATTTTTTCAACAAAATAACTTACGATGTTCTTCCCATATAAATACCAGGTGTAGGAGTGTGTGGACGTTTCGTAATAGAAAAGTCAATTCTTATGCGATGACCATCTATTTCTGAACCTGCTGCACGTTCTCTGGCCTGAAAAAAAAAACTAATTTGAAAAAAAGGCACACAAACAGAAAAAAATTAATTTATTACCATTACAGCGTCTTCAACAGTATCAAAGTAAACAAATCCAAAACCACGCGAACGCCCACTCTAAAATTCACAAAATTATCATCATCATCAAATGTAAAAATAAATAACTCATACAGGATGATCATAAACAAGTTGAATGTCATCTACTTTTCCATATTTCGAAAACAACTGATGCAAATCCCTTTCAGTTGTGTACAAACTTAGACCAAAAACGCCTAAACAACGAGAAGTTGGTGGATTTTCCTGAAATAATTATTATTTAAAAATATGAAAAACAATTTCAAGAAAAAAAAAACAACATGCAAATGTAACTATGACTTTGATAAAAGAAAAGCGTCGAAGAAAAAAGAAACAATCAAACTTACTCTCGGCGCTAAATGACGCTTTCGATTTGACATAGGTGAGCGAGATTTGCTTCGTCGACGCCCATGACGTCCTCGGTCACGAGAACGGCTTCTGCTAAAATTATATTCAATTTAAAAATAAAATTGATTAAAATTTTGTATTAAAAAAAAATTATACGAAATTGATCGTGTACGAGTGCGGCGACGACGACGGTCACGAGAAGATGATCTACTGCGCTTGTTTCGACTTCGACGACGGTCTCGACTTCGAGAACGAGTTCTAAGATTGATGAAAAGAGAAAAATTCAAATCTGCTTCAAAAGATTCAAATTATAATTAAATGTTCACAATTAAAATGCCTTACGGTGACCGAGTACGGGTGCGTGATCTGGTAAACGACCGCGAACGGGTAGGGGTTCTTGTCGAGCTGCGACTGCGAGTTCGAGAGCCTCTGTTGTTGGCCGAATGATTATTTGACAGAACCTCATCATCCACTACAACCTCGTTAGAAAGATCCACTGACATTCTGAGAGCTTGCGCAGAAAACCGTCACACGAACAACACTGAATGAACAACGTGTAATACCGTAATCAAAAACAACTTGAACATCATAATATTGTGTCATGATTTTCAAAATTTTAATTTAACTATATTTAATAATATTTCACTTTAAATTTAAAATTATCAGCTATTTTAACATTATTTATTTGTTTTTTCCTTGCTCAAATTTGTCACTTTAATTGTTTTTTATGAATATTTTAAAATCACAAACTATATAAGAATACTGTAATAATAAAAACAAAATTAAGATACACAGATTGCATATATGAAATTTTTACCTGAAACGTAGCTAAAATTAACTTTTATTCTTTTTTAAAAGTTATGTATTCAACGTAGTAACTTTATTAAGAAGCGCATAATGAAGTTGATGATATTTTACTATAGCCAATTAACAACTGAAAGAAAAATTTCTTTTATTACATTGATAAATTATCATTTGTACTTGATTGTTTTTAAATGATAACATGACGATGTGTAAAACTAGTTTGTCGGTGACGGCATTCCACTTCTTATGGTTATTATCTACTTAATATATTGAGGTAGTTTAAAGTGATATTTTTTATTCTTGTTCAGTTTGTGAATTGTTTTAGTAACTGGCGAGTATGATGCATCACTTATTGTTTTGTATTCTTCTTTTTCCACTTTGTCATCTAGTATGTGCTCGTGAAGAAGCGTTTGCCATTGTTATTCCGTCATCTCGCTTACAATGTTATTTTGTGCCGGTAGAATCAGCAAATCACAGCAAATTGATATTCGATTATCAAGTGATATATGGTGGTGATCTGGATGTGAACGTTTTAGTTCTCAATCCTTCCGGCTCAATGTTGATACAGGATGTGCGAAAGTCCGAAAATAGTCACGATCTGGACGTCACTCAAAAAGGAGATTATCAAGTTTGCTTTGACAACACTTTCAGCAGCTATGCGTCGAAGACAGTCTATTTTGCAGTGCAACTATTGAACGCTGAAGGCATATCCGAATCGGAAGAAACTTTCGGCCTGTCAGCTTCAGAATCTTATTCTAGCTTAACTGTTGCTGCAGAAACGTTGCGCGAACGTTTAATTCGATTGAGAAAACAGCTAGATGCATCAGAACATTTTCAGTCATCGAGAAGAGTTTACGAAACACGCGATAGAATGTTGATGGAATCCAAATTGAGCAGGGTTAACTTTTGGTCATTTATAAATTTGATTGCCATGATTACAGTCGCTGGTTTGCAAATCTACATGGTTAAGAGCTTATTTGAAGATCATTCACGTGTTGGACAACTGTTGCGCAGAACATTTTGAAATTTCTTTTGTGATCGCAGTTTTTTGCGTATTCAAATTTTCAGAATGTAAATAATTACTGTTAAAATAATAAACCGATTTTTATAGTTGACTTGATTTTGGCATTCATTTATCATAGCTAGAGAACAGTACAATCTTAATAACACTTCAACATATTTTTCTTTCTTGAAAAAAAACAACATAATATTACAATCTTCGACGTCTTTTTAAATTTTTTCTTCGTTTCTTTGAAGTTAACATACGCTGGATGGTTTTCCTCTCTCGTTCTTTTGCTTTTTCAAGCTGCCGAACAACCTTCAACTCTTTATAATTGACATAAGGACGCTTCGGTGGTTTTGCACCCAATGTGATTGCTATTTGTTCCTTTTGTTGTCTGCATTCTTCCCCTTGAAATCCACGGACACTAAATTTTCGAACCTCCAGCAACGCCTTCTTTAATGATATAGCATCACTTTTTTGAGACAACGTTCTTTTACGATTCGACTCTCTCTGCTCTTGTGAATGGGCAACAGGATGTGACGTAGAAGGTTCTTCAAATTTTACCACTGCATGTTCAACCGTTGAATTCAGTGGTTTCACTGCTGCCGACTTTTCAGTCTTTTGCATCAGGGCCATCTTCACTAACTGAGAAGTATTTGATGGCATCTGATTAGAATCGAAAACATTTTCTAAACTGACATTCCAAACAGCCATACTTTCATTTCACAGCCTAGCAATCTGAAATATTTCGGCCAAGTTTAGGTGAATTATAATGTGTATTACAGCCAAAAATTCACATCGCTGTCAGCGTAAATATTTCTTTATTAATAAAGAATATCAAAAAATTTCTTCGAAATCAAACTGCTTAGAGATAAATCTCTGACCTTTACCGTATCTCAGATAAATCTTTAACATGATAAGAAAATTCTAGAATTTATCAGTTAAATACGAAAATATATCGTGCATTACTAATGAAAATCATGTTTCACTTCGATAAACAACAATGCTTTAAAAATTATAGAACAAAGAAAAAATTGACAATTGACTACAGTTAATGATTTTGAAGAACAATTTTAGGCGACCACTGTAATGTATTGCCATATAGGACATTTTTGATTTGCACTGCTGATAAAATAAGTTATAATTATATTTTAAAAGTATTATAATATTTAATTTTATTTTAAATTTAAATCCAAATAAAACTTACTTCGATAAAAAGTAGCATATATGGATGCATAAAGTATGCTTATTTAAAATGAGCCAAACTAGACTCGAAAAGTAGATGGGAAAAAATGAAAAGATTTATGAAAAACAACAAATATTTTTAAAATTATTGTTTCAGATTAGTAAAAAATGTTTAATCAAGATAAAAGTTGTTTCTCATCATCACGATTCATTTCGGATTTAGTATTCAGTTCTGACTGTTTTCCATCTGCAGCTATTTGCCAGTCGTACGGATCGCTTCTGCAAAAACCCAAACGTTTAAACGCATTTTGAATCATTCTGTTGATAAAATCGTAATTTGGACAATCATAAAATGTCAAACTGAGCAAATGCAATACGATTTCTTCGAATTCAATCGGCAGAATTTTGCAAATATCTTCAACTCCAAAAGTGATCTTTGCTTCCAGGAGTTTTTCTTTCTTAAGATCATTCCAAGGCAGACGTCCAGTAGCCATTTCCATCATAGTGTAAAGCCAAGACCACAGATCATCAACTCTTCCTAATTCTTCTTGCTTATGTGCTCTGATCGAAGCGTATGTTGACGTGCCACGAAAGCCTGGCTTTCTTCTCGGATGACGAACATTTCCATTTTCATCAGTGTATCGTTTCGCCAAACCAAAGTCAATCAAGTAAATTCGTCGTTCTTCCACTTCCCCATATCCAATGGTCAGATTGTCTGTCTTGACATCTCGGTGCACGTAGCCGACACTGTGCAAAGCTTTCAGCGCGTGCAAGCTCTGCACACCAATGCGGAGACAAGTGCTAATGGAAAATCGTCCGTCTGGCGTTTCTGTCTGCAACTCCCACAACGATTTTCCCAACAAGCTGATAATCATGAAATTTAAACCGAAACATGTACCGTACGAATAAAGCTGGCAAACGTGTTTTCGACCTTGGAGAAGCTTCAGAATATGAATTTCCAAAGCCAAAGCCGATTCTTCCCTGTTCACATCTTCTGCCTAAACAAATTTCTGTACATCGAGTTATCTTTGCAACATTTTGACAAATTAATAACAAATGGCTGAAGCACAGCTTCTTGCTAATTATGCTTTCAATGTAAAATGGATAATCAGCTTTTAATCTTACTTTCACTGCTGCAATTTCTTTTGTACTCTGATTTTCACACTTGTAAACAGCCCCAAAGTTACCGGAACCCAATTTTTCCAATATTAACCATTGATCTTTCAAAAGCATACCTTCTTCAAGGAATGACAATGAATCCGATTCTGAACTACTATCGCTGCTGCTCATCATTAAATTCGAATGAATGCGAGCAAGCAATTGAATACAACACAACACGGCTGTTACAGTTCAATATCAGATTCATAATTCACATCACGAATTTAAGGTGTATTTTAAAGTTGAAAATTTCAAAGCTTTCAACCCTTTAAACAATACAAATATAACGATTTTAATAAACATTTTAAACTTGCAAGTATGAATGATTTTGATAATTGATATTTCATTCACATAATTTTTCTATTATTTTATTAGATTTATTTACATAAATACTAATAAACAACAGTAAATGAGAAAACAATTCACTGATCTTTCAAAAGCATCATCGATTGTTGAAGTTAAACGTAAAAGGAGTAGTCACCGTTGCTGCAATTACACGAAGCGTGAGGCACAACATGAAGAAAGCGCTAACACCAACTATAAATAAATTTAAATTTTAAATTTATAATGCATAATGCTAAATCAATAAACGTGCTAAACAATGCAAAATCATTTTCATAATAAATAAATCTATACAAAAAATTTACAAACCATAAAAATCTTACATTCAGTTGTAGTATTGTCAAGAAATATGATAAATTTTACATTGGAAGCATCATCGATAATTATGCAATAAATTTATGTATATAACATTTTAATATATTACTTAACAGCAGTTAAATGTAATTAGAGGAAAAACTGGAAAACAATACGCATTTAAACAAAGATCATACAAAGTAATTTAAAAATATATTTTACATACCTTCTTCAGCTGTGTCTGAGACAGCAGGAAAACTCAGAACTCGATTAAACGGCCAAAACCAAGTTTTCGGAAATATGAGAATAGCCATTCCATAATAATTATATAAAATCCAGCAAATAATGACAACCTGAAGTTAGAAAAAATATGCCTTTAAAAAAAGTATGAATGAAATTTCTTCTTAACAACCAAAAGTAATAAATTAAAAATAAACAAATAAAATACACATGTTATTTATTATATTAAATTATATTATTTATTTCAACCGTTAATGAAAACAAATACAAAACATCTACAATTACAAATACTGCTTCAAATAAAAACACGACATACCATAATGATGTAAAAAACAAGAGCAATACCAAGACGAAATTTCAGCTCTCGAAATTTGTCGTCAATAACTGATATAAAAATAATCAAAAAATATAAAATACTTTTGTAAAAAATTTCATAAGCTATCAGTTACTAGCTTTGTTATAATTTCTTTTGGCAATCGATAATTGGCGACTCATTCTCGAATGTTCTGCAAACTGCTGCATGATGTTAATTCTTTTAAGTTTATCGCATAATTCATCCACTTTTTTCTTTTTAATATCAGCATATTTATTACGATTCAAACAAAAGTAGGAAATCTTAAAGAAATATATACTGAAATTAAAATAAAACACTAAAATTGTGAGTACACTTCTAAATAAACATCATACCGCTTTCGTAGCATTATTCATTAAATGGGGAGCTATGGCTAAAATAAAATATACCAAGAAAATCTCAAAAGCCTCGGAATTGCTCACTAACTCCATAATTCGAACTTCATAATTGCAAAAAGTCTACAGTAGGTAAAAACGAACGCATGTTTCTTCTTAATAAATCGGGGCATTTCATTTGTTGAAGCAATGTCGTCATCGACAATTTAGAGAAAAATATACAAAATTCCAGGAATTTGTAAAATTAAAAATTATGCATGCTTTGAGAAGACTCATATGATACAATAATCCGTTGGAAAACTTATGCAAGTTAAAATTTACGCCATTATTCTTCTTACTTTCAGCAAGAAAATAATATAGATTAATGTTATTTTTTATCTACATTACTTTCATTAATTTAAAATTATACATTGAAATATGCCTCAAGATGAATTTATAATTATTTACTACAGTTCATATCTATAAAATAAGAATTTAATAATGAACCATTCGTTTAAGAAAAATAATATAAAATATTTTTATAAAGTTACAATTCTAAAATGTTTATTTATTAATATAAAGCAAGTTTGTTATTAATTTAACATATTACCGTATGTTGTAAAGCTGACGTCATTATATATTTACTCATTTTATTTAATTAAAATACAAATATGTTTAAAACAAGAATTTTTATTCTATTGGTATCTGTATTTTTTTGTGATAATAATGTGTTAATTTTTTATGGCTGTTTTTTTGTAGGTTAAAACAAGCTTGCTTTCCATTTTATTACTGTGACGAGGTGTAGTGTGATTCAAGCTGAAGTTTCGAGAAAACTGATTAGAACAATAATTAGTGATAATTTTGTTATGACATTTATCCTTTTTTCTATAAGCACGATTAACCTTTAGATATGACGACTACCCATAAAAATAACGCTAATCCGATCGCCCATAAAACTGACAATGTGATAAACAGTGAAATTGTATCCCTGAAAAGTAAGTATTTTGTAACGATTTTGACAGCTGATTGAAGTTAAATCATGTTGAGATGTTTTTCTAATGAGATTTTCAAGTGAAATGCTGTACTTTATTTTAGTGACATTCAGAACATTCATCAACGTTAATGTATTGCAGTGATTATGTGTAGAGCAATAATTTGACGAGTATAATAATTTTAGGTTCGTTCCAACTTATGCATTATGATATTTATGAAGCATTACTTTCACGAGCAATATTCTCGGACAGGAAGGATGTGAAATTCAATACAATTCAAGCATTGTCGCAAATTTTAAAAGGACGTCAAGTTAACGTTTTCCGCTATGTTACAAGAGTGATTACCCGATTAATGGAACCGTTTACGCAAAATCCAAGGTATTTATGTTTATATATATTTTGTTTATATATTATAAAAAAGATATTTAATTTCTGCTTATATAATTCGCTTTAATTATAAAGTTTACCATTTCAGTTTTGCTTCAACCATTTGGAGGAACCTACCAAATGGGATGTAATTATTTTATATTTGTGCATTTAAATACTTTTATATTTCTTTAAATAAATTCTTAAACAATTTGATAAGAATTTGTGTAAGAAACTAGCCAACTTTTATGTTTTTATATAAATATATATTTTTTTATATTTATAAGTAATAATGAGGTTGCTTTTTGATGTAATCTAGATGATACTAATAGTTATGTTGACGAAACGTAAATTACGAATGTTATATTGTATTTTTTTAATAATGCTAAAAGTGAAATTGATGTTTGGTTGTTGTATTTATGTGTAACTTGTTTTAGCAACAGCATTCGTCATGCCGCGATAACTGCTTTACATATATTGAAAGTTGTTTTTCCAACGAAAAAGAATATCATACCGGCTGAAAGTCACCGACATTTTCTGAAATATGTTAGAAAATATTTAAACGATACTACAATATATTATATAGATTTTTTTTATAGCTTAAAAGTATCGGAATTTGCTGTTATCTAATAATAACCTGTGGTGATATGCGATTCTACAGAAGCGCTCTTCGTAAAATCTTTTACATGATGAAACAAGTAAATGCACGGCATTTGAATTTGTTTCTTTGCTATTCTAACTGATGAATTTTGATGATTAATAATTATTTTTATTTAGTCTTCCATTCCAACCAATATTTTTGTAAAAGGTATCACAGCCGAAGGAGAAGTGGATTTATCATTGGTATTTGTGATGTTGTATGATTTGCGGTTTGAAACGGAATTCAGAGGATGGATGGAAGATGCATTGAGCGGCTATGTTCGAATTGTTCTTCAAGTTCCTGATGGTGCAGAGATTGAAGTTTTGGTAATATAATGAACTTCACTTTTATCCACTTTTTAAGATGATTTTTTTTTTCACTGCAGAATTGTTGGAAATCTGTAATGAGTAAAGTCACATTGAAAGAATTTGAAGAATATCTTTTGCCACAGTTGATTCATGGGATGAAGAAGCACATCAAATCTACTACAAAAGGTGAATTTTATTAACTTTATTTATTTATTATTTCTAATATGGATATTGTTGTCTTCATAGCATATGCTTATTTATTCGACCAATTAAAAATCGACTTGAGTGCGTTTATTTACGATCTTTTTCCTTCATTGATTCGTGAGTAATTTTTTTTTTTCAAATAAGAATTGATTTTGAATATATTAAAAAAAAATTTTTTTTTAAGATTATATTTGTTCGAAAGATGAACTCATGATGCAGTATAGTATTTCGGCTGTAAGCGCATTGGTGAAGCGTTTGGAAAAAACCGAAGCAAAACAAACTGTGCTTTCCGGAGTGTTAGGCTTGATAACAGGTGCAAATGACGAAATAAGTTGATGGTAATATATTTTTGAAGTTCTGTATTTGTAGACAGACCTCCAATAGCAAATACTATTGATGGCAAGTTGGCAGTGTTGGAATGTGTACGAAAGTCTTCAGAAAGTTTGCCGGAAAATAGTAAGGAATACTTTTGCAATGTGATATTAAGATTGATTGGCTTAATCCGAACAGAAGGTAAGAAAATAATTTTTTTGCATGTGAATTTCACCGGTGAATGATGGATATTTTTTTTAATTTTATTTTAGTACATGATGAAGTGCAGAAACAATGCTTGAAAGCAATTTCAAAGTGGACTGCAGATTCGTGGAATTTGAGCTTGCCCAATGAATTATTGCAGCTTTTTGAAGTATTACTTCACCATAAATGATGATATACAATGAATAATTATTTATCAATGTAGGAATTTGGGAAGAGGTGGAGTACAGCTGCGAACAGCTTGTCTTATATGGAGTGCATATGTTCTTGCTATACAAGTTAGTATTTATCAAATTGAGTTGATCAGAAATTTTAACTATTATTGTTGTTGAATGATTTTGATCTGGTTGAACAATTTCAGGACGTGGTTTTAAGAAGAATTCCAGATTAGCTGGATTACTTGTAAAAATTATTGAAACAAATATGAAATTAATGAACCAGCCGAAACGAGTTGTGGAAGCGGCTTACGCATGCAAAGTTCTTCTTCATCACATTTCTCTAAAATCTGGTAAATTAGATTTTTCCATTAATTGTTGGTAAAATGTTTAATCAACTTTTTTCATATTTAGATACTGAGATGACGAAAGTGATTCATTGGATTAAAGAAAAGCACGAATTTACATCGAATAAATGGTGGTCTTCGAATGATTTTGATAGTAACAATTTTGTCGATTATTTTTTAATAATTACAATAGTTGTTATGCTTTTATTTTTTTTTCAAGCTTGGATGACGGTGATGTCATGTATTGAACTGGTGATTGCTCAAAGTTTCGACGAAATCTCGAAACGATCACTTGATGAATATTGTAGAGCATTTTTGTGCTTGCTTACTCATTCGGATTATAAAATTCGTCACAATGCTGAAGAATGTTTGCATCGGCTTTACGATAAGCCGATTGGTCCCAATTTGGCTGTTCAGTTGTTGAAGACATTCAGCAGCACATCGTTTTCTGAAATGTTTGTTCATCATGTGGTAAGTTGAAAACATTTTTAAATTGGTGATAGGATGGATAGCTTTGTGTGATATTTTGTATATATATATATGTATGTGTTTGTTAAATTGCAGAATGAAAAGCAAGATTCAATGACAGTTGATTCATCAGCAGAGAAAAGGAAAAGTCGGATTTTAGCATCGGTGGTTGTGAAATTGTGTGGCAGAAATTTCGACCCTTCCACTCAGTTAATCAACCAAGCCCTGGTCTGTTTGTCAAGGCCAGATATTTGTAGGATTAAAATTAAAAAGAAATTTTTTTTTGCAATAATTGTTATTAATTTGATGTTTTTTCAGTGGAAGTTGCACCGAAATTTTGGGACTCAATTTTGAAATTTTACAACTTCACTCCGGCCGATTATGTACGAGAGCATCACGTTGAACTGTGTGCATTAGCTTTGCGAGCCGAGCAAAAGGTGAACATTTAAAAACAAGGATGTTTATTTATTTTATTAAATTTGTTAAATTTGCATATTTTCTTTTAGTATGCAGCTGAAATTGCGAAGCAAATTTTCAGTCGATGTGACATGCATGTATTTCGAGATTTGCTTCACAAGTCGGCTGAAATGGCTTTGGACGAAACTGTAATGCAGGCCAGTATTGAAGCAATCGACAAGTCCAAAACATCTAGCGTTGACGAAGAAGCATCACAGTACAGTTGGAAAAGTGTGTTGAAAAAAATTTTTTTAACATTGAAATTGAAATTTAGATTTTCCAAATCCTCCAGTGGTAAACAAACTAAACATGCCACTAAAGAAGGCTTGTCAAAGGTGCAGTTTTTTTTTAATTAAAGAAAATTTATTTAATTATATTTTTTTTTAATATAGACCAAGAAATCTTTCCAGCCGAAGCAAGAACGAAAAGTTGGATTATCGAAAGAAGAGAAACAAACAGACAATGATCGCGGTGCTGATCTTGAGAAGGTTCACATATTTAGTTGATTGAGTCGAATTTGAAAAGAAGAAAATAATATACACACACACACACACACACATATATATATATATATATATATATATATATATATATATATATATATATATATATTTATTTATTTATTTATTTATTTATTTATTTATTTATAATTTACATATTTTCAGCTGCTCATGAACAGTGTTCACGGTTTGGATTTGATTCGAGCTGCGATTGAATCCAATTCACCACATTTAAAGCGCAACGTGCAAAAAATTGTCGAAACATTGTTGAAAGTGCTTCAATGTGAACTTTTATCATCCAAAGCTGTGGACTGTTGGCTGAGTTTAGTGACGCGGATGTTTCCAAAATCGGAAAATATTTTAGGTATATATGTGCACGCATGAGGCTATCTCTTGTGAATTGATTTCTTTTTTTATTTATTATTCCAATTTAAACAGTACAACTTTTTTTTTAGCATTTCGCTGTGCGTACGCAACTTTGCGTTTGTTGAATTGCTGCGCACCTCTGGATAAGCAGTGGACAGAAGAGTCAGCAATTTCTCAAGGAAGAGGAGTTGTGGAAAAACTTCACGGTAAATTATTATTATTATTAATTATTGAAACATATATATCGTCAATGGAGGAGATATGAATTCGCACATGGTACATTGATTTTTTAGCTGCTGTTTTTTGTGGAAGTGAAGACGATGATTATGATTCATTGTTGGATACGACGGAAAGTTATGCAGCTTTGCCACTGGCGACGTCAGTGTTTGCACTCTGTTTTCCATTGGTTAAGCAGATGATTTTGGTGATGTTGAATGATGAAAAAGAAGAAGACTTTATATGCAGTTTATTGTCGTTCATTGAGGTTCAAGTTGATAAAAAAGCTCACAAATGTCAAGTGGTAAATTATCAACGTGGTTTTATAATAATAATTATTATTATGATGCTGAAAAAAATAATGTATTTTTTTCCAGTTCGAAGAAGAGAATTTACCGGCATCAGAAATATTTGAATTAATCTGTAATAACATTTGCATTGCAAGTAGTTTCAAAGTGAGACAACTGGGTGCCTCTTGTCTTTACAACACTGTCGAACAGTTGGCCGAAGGTAACCGTTTGCCGGATGTTGACGCAACTGTTGTCAAAATGATACAGCTCGTGTTGGACAAAATGTTCACAACGATCGACTATGCTGTGAAAGAAATATTTCTGAAGGTTAACTGGAAAATTCAAAAAAAAAATAAATTTTTTTTTATACATATAGCAATAAATAGTTGTTTTTTTTTTGTATTTTCAGAGCTTGCAGATTGCACTTTGTATTGTTGAAATTGATTCACTGTCTGACGAAATCTTGACCAAGCTTTACGCGTTGAAATTCGATATGAACGAATCAGTTGCAAGTTTAGCCAACACGTAAATAAATAAATAAATAAATAAATGTTCTTTATGTATCAGTTATAAAATTATATTATTTAGAATTTGGGAAAGTAATCGAATGCAACTCCACCCAGACTCGTTGCATGTGTTTACAGAAATGTTGAACAATCCAAACGATGAGATACGGTCAGTGGTGGCGACGGCAATTTGCAATGCTATGAAAAGTGGTGTTTACCCCTTGGCAGTATTGTTGAATCATTTGAATGAAATATACGATCAATTGACTGATGTAAAGTTTTCAATTGATAAAATTTATCCAACAAACAAACAAACACGTAAATGTGAGTAAATTTTTTGGTTTAGAAAGCTTCATCAATGACGGATAATTTTGGTCGTGCAATTGATGATGAATTGCCAAATACTATACCAAATTTGAAAATGGGCATTGCAAGCACGTTGTTCAGATTGTCAAGCTTAATCAAAGAAAATGATTTGCCGATGCTTCTCAATGCAATTTCTGCCAGAGCTTTGAACGACAACTTTGGTGAAGTTCGCTTTGCTATGTTGAATGCTGCCATCGAAGCTGTCAAATTGCACGGAAAAGTAATTTTGTTTTTTTTGGTTCAATCGTTTATAATAAACCCAAATAATTTAATATATATATTTTTTTTTTCAAAAAATATCTAGAATCATGTAAATTTCATTTTTGAAAAAATTGAAAATTTACTCAATTGTCCAAACGACGCTGCTCATGATCCGTTGCGTGTGGCGGCTGTAATCTTATCCGGATCCGTAGCGCAGCATTTGGATAAAAACGATGCGAGGGTTCAAATGGTTTTTGTTCGACTCATTGAAAATCTCTCAATTCCTTCACAAGAGGTAGTTTTATTTAAATTTAGTTTAAAAAAAACTTAAAAAAAAAAGAATTTTTTTTTTAAATATTAAACAAGGTTCAAGAGACAATTGCCAGTTGTTTGCCTCCATTGGTTCCGTCTGTGTACAGAGAGGTGCCGAATGTTATTCGAAATTTGCTGCAATTGTTGTTCAGCGATGCAAATTACGGTGAACGTCGAGGCGCTGCTTACGGCATTGCCGGTTTGGTCAAAGGGATGGGCATTTTGTCATTGAAGCAATTGCACATTGTCAGTGAACTGCAAGACGCCATTGCAGACAAAGGATCTGCTAAACGACGAGAAGGTTTTTTTTTTAATATTTGCAATTTATTTACTTATTTATTAATTTGTTTGTTTGTTGTTTTAGGTGCGGTGATTTGTTTAGAAGTTTTGAGCACAATTTTGGGAAAAATATTTGAACCGTACATGTTGTTGTTGACGTCGAATTTGCTGTTCTGCTTGGGCGATGTGGATCGTCATGTCCGACAAGTGAGTGGTCATTGTGAAAATATAAAAATTATAGTAACATTGTTTACTGGTAATAATGCTTGTTTTGTATTTTTTGAATACAGGCGGCGAATGACTGTGCTAAAATATGGATGAAAAATTTAACTCCACACACAATGAATATGCTATTACCACGAATATTGGATGGCTTGAATGCGGATTCTTGGCGGACAAAATGCGGTTAATTTTTTTAAATAATATTTAAATTTTATTTATTATTATTGTTGTTGTTATATATGAAATATAATTTATTCAGGCTCTATTGATATGTTACGTGCCATGGCTTATTGTGCACCGAAGCAGTTGTCGATTAGTTTGCCACAAATTGTACCAAATTTGGTGGAATTGTTATTTGAGACTCACGAACGTGTTCAGCAATCAGCTTTGCAGGCATTGCGTGCCGTTGCCAAAGTGATCAAGAATCCAGAAATTTTGAGTATAAAAATTTTTTTTTAATTATTCTTTTGATTAAATTTTCAGGATTATTTTATTTTTTTTATTTAGATATATCGGATTCATTGTTGGTTGCTTTGGAAAATCCAGAAAAGACTGAAAATTGTTTAAAGCAGCTAGTGCATACTCGTTTCATGCACTATATCGACGCACCTTCGTTGGCTTTGGTTATGCCGGTCTTGACACGAGCTTTTGAAGATCGTTCTTCTGAAACGCGTCGCATGGCCGCGTTGGTCATGGGCAGCATTTATCGTCTTTCCGGTAATGAGGTAATAAGTGATCTCATCTCGTTTTACTTTTTTTATTGATCACTTTATCTTTTTTTTTATTTTAATTATTATTATTATTAGTTGTTGCTGTATTGCAAATATATTCTATTAGTAATGTTGCTATATTATTGAAGAAAATAACAGTTGTGAATTATTTCATCTTTTTAAGGAAGTGAATCCATATTTGCATACAATACTTCCCGGTGTAAAGAAGAATTTACTTGATCCTATACCTGAAGTGAGGAGTGTCACCGCACGAGCGATGGGCTTGATGGTACAAGCAGCTGGCAAAGAGAAATTTGCGGATCTTTTGGAATGGCTGCGAGAGATGGTTGTTTGCAAAAGTAGTGGAATCAACCGTGAAGGGGCAGCTCAAGGTAATTTTTTTTAAAAAATAATAATTATTATTATTATTGTTGTTATTCATCTATTCAATTTTATTCAGGTCTGAGTGAAGTTATTGGAGCGATTGGTGAAGATTATCTAGAAGTGATTATGCCCCAATTGTTTGACGTGTCCACATCCGCCGGTGCTGAAGCTCACGTTCGTGACGGTTTCATGAATTTATTTGTCTATTTGCCAGTGGTTTTTGGCGATCAATTTTTACCTTATTTGGATACAGTTATTTCAATCATTTTAAAAGTAATTGAACATTAAAAAAAGTTGCAATGGTATATATATATGTAATATTGAATTTTTATATTTCAGGCTCTGGCTGACGAGTCGGAATTTTTGCGTGAAAGTGCACTTCGAGCCGGCAAGAGAATTGTTCACTTGTACAGTGCAACGGCAACGACGAAATTGTTACCTTCATTGGAGGAGGGTATTTATGACAGTAATTGGCGAATTCGACTGTCATCTTTGCAACTGCTCGGCGAGTTGTTGTTCAAAATTATTGGTATATTATTATTGATAATATTCATATATTTCAAATATGTCAGTGAATATTTATTTATTTCTAATTGAAGGAGTGTCCGGAAAAATGACCACTGTTGGATATGAAGAAGAAACGTTTGGCACAGCTTCGTCATTTCAGGTTATATATTATAATATGAAATATTATATTTTTTTTTTGTTAAACACATAAATATTTTTTAAGTCTATTCGACAAAAACTTGGTTCTGATCACAGTGATCGAATATTTTCTGGAATATACATAACACGTTTCGACGAACTGACTTCAGTACGCAATATGGCGAGTCATATTTGGAAAGTTGTTGTCGTCAACACTGTACAAACGCTATCCGAAATTATGAGCACATTGTTCTTGCAACTGTTGAGCTGCATTGGTAGTTCTTGTATTGACAAGCAAAAGGTTTGTTTGTTTGTTTGTTTGTTTCATTTTTTTAATATTATTATTTGAAGATGGCTTCAAGTTGTATGGGCAGTTTGGTTGGAACGGTCGGTGATCGAATTTTTTACGACATTGTACCAATATTGGAGCGTGATTTTTCCAACGAAGGAGCTGAACAACGTCACGGCGTTTGTCTGGCCTTGTCTCAAATTATGCAGAACACAAATCGAGAAATAGTTGAGCAAAAATGAAAAATATTGAAGAATAAAAAAAAAATCGACAGTATATTAATTTATTTGCAGGTTGCTTCGTATGCGCAAAGGCTGTTTCCTACTGTACTGAGAGCTATGTGCGACGAGGTTGCCGAAGTGCGTACTGCAGCCAGTGAAGCATTTGTCTCGTTGTATCTATCGACCGGTCCGAAAATTGTCCCTTTCCTATCCCGTCCGTTGATGGAGAATATGGTCTGTTGTTGTTGTTGTTGTTATTATTTGCATAATTATTTCGATCATTTTCATGAACAACAAACAGTCAAATCCGTCGACCAGAAGTTACTTCTTGGACAGTTTGCAACAGGTGATGAATACCCGAGGGCGAGTGTTGTTGATACATTTTATACCAAATGTAAGCGATGAAATTGCATGTATGCATTTTTGGGGCGTGGTTGATTGACTGTTTTGTTTTGTTTTTTTCTCTTCAAGCTTTGCTCGATGCCATCGAACAGTGAAGCAATTGGAAAATTGTTTTCACGGGCACCGGATATACTTGCACAATATTTGTATCAAGTGTTGAAAGCGATGTTCAGTTCGTTGATGGTCAGCCATGGCCACAATACTTTGGACATTGTAATGGATGTGATGAAAGTGAAAGTGGAATGAAATTATTAAAATTTTTGTTTTGTTTTTTTTTTGCTTAAGACATTAGAACATTTTGCTTTGATTGTTGGTGCAATTCAGAACAAAGTGTCAATGGATCAAGCGTTCAGATTTTTGCGTGAAAAATTGAAAATTAGAGAAGAAAGAAAGTGCTATATTTCTGCGGTGATGTTCAGCGCACTTTGTTCCCATGCGCAGGTGATTTTTTTTTTAATTTTTAATTTTTGTTTGTTTAAACAATTTGTTTAAAATTTTATTCATTTCAGCTTCCGGTCAGTGAATTTGGTGATGAAATGATCGCTTGTGGTTTGAGCTTTTACAAATTGGACAATGAAAATATTCTGCGTATAATTGGTGATTCTATTGGAGGATGTTTTCGAGTATGAATATGGTTTCATTTTTCTTTTTTTTTTTGGAATATTAAAATTTTTTATTTAATTTATTTATTCTTTGTTTTATAGCAGTTGGATAGTGATCAGTCGTTGGAGTTGTTGCCATCGTTGGCCAGACCGTTGTTGTCGTTGATCAATGAAGTGGAAGAGTTGGGTGATTATTCCTCAGCCGGTGGTCTGTGTTCTGAGCTGACGGTCAGTCCAATTGTAAGCATGCTTCGAAGCTGCTTGATCAGTGGCGGCAGTGAAACAAAACGTCAGCTTTGTGTGGAATTGTTGTTCAAGCTGGTTGGAGTTTGTTCAGAATCATCGCTGCATCCCAGCGGGGTGATGCTGGTCGGTGCGATGATTCGCACTTTGGGTGAGCGTCATGCTAATTCCATCCGAACGCCACTGTTTCGATCCTTGCTTGCATTGTTGATCAAGGTGATGGATACATCATTGTTGATAATTTTGTTTATTTATTGTTTATTTTGTTGTTGTTGTTTTAAGATTCCACAGGTGATGAAATGTTTTGCTCCGCAGTTGCAAAATTTGTTCTTGCGTCTTTTGAATGAGCAGAGCTCTTATGCTATTCGTTTGATTGCTGCACAAGGTTTCGGCGAATTGTCCAAACTGCCAGAAAGACGAAATTTGGTACTACAATCACTTTTGAGCAGTTTGAAAACCGTTGAACAACCTGCATTGAAGTATAATATATATTTTTGTTTGTTTATTTATTTATTTATTTAAATTTGTTTTCTTCAAGAGAAGCTCATTTGATTGGCATTCGTTGCGTGTTGTTGAGTGCGATTGGTAATCGGTTGGATGAGGAGCTTTCACCGAAAATTCGTCAGGCTATCTTGACGAAAGTGGTCAGCAGTGACGAAGATCATCGTGTAGCTTGTGCATCGCTGCTTAGCGTATTGATGTGCCATTTCAGCACAGATTTGGAATTTTCTTTTACCTTGAATAGAATGACATCGTTTCGTAAGCTTTTTGTTTAATATGTGTAAATTTTTTTTTGTTTTGCTTTTATTTTAATTTCAGAAAATTATCAACAAGCTGGCGATGATGAGAATCATTTTACCGGCACGTTGATCATGCTTATATTGAAGATTGATGCCAAGAAACTGTTGCAGCAATTTTGCAAGCCGGTTTACAATTTTTTGCTACTTTTGATTGGTTCGTCGTCGGTGAGTTGAGATTTTATATTAAAATTGTTTTTTTTTTTTTGGATTTTTAATAAGTTGTTTATTTTCAGATTACTTTGATGGACACTGGTCTGCGTGCTATAACTTATTTGTTGATTTATCAAATGAAAAACAGCCTCGAACCGGATGATGTTGTTGTCAATGGTCTTTTGTACGCTTTGAAGCACGACAACTCGGACATACGGAAAACGTGCGCTGATTTAATCTCTTACATTTCTCACGAAGTTGCTGAAATTCCATTGATAATATTCAAGGTATGATCTCAATTGAAATAATAATAATATACCATTATGTTTGATTTTTGAAATACTGTTGTGCAAATTTTGATTTATTTTATTGTACCTACCGTTCGTTGTTCATTTATATTTTTTCTATTTTTTCTATTTCTCCAAATGCAGGCATTTGTCATGGCAATGCTGTGCACTATTAAGGACAGGAACAGCGCTGTTCGATGCGCTTCTGAGGCTTGTTTGGTTCATTTGTTGGGCGTGCAAGAAGATGGAACCACTAAATTTTTGGTAACTTATTCAATATATTCCACCAAACCAACCAAACTTCAACTTGACACCTCCATCCATCACCATCTTCTTCTTCTTCTTCTTTTTTATTGTTTTCTATATGTTCTAGGACCGACTTGTGGGATTGGACGGTTATCAGCAGCAGAGTTTGAAAAATGTCATTTTCCGATATAAAGAAAGAAGCGACGACGAAAGTTGGAAAACCATCGACGATATTGATTACTCTTATAAATTGGATTTATGCAAGTAATATCTTTGATGAAAAATCGCCTCGTCTCTTTATTGTTGATGGTTAAGTTTTATTTTGAATATTTTTATTTTCAAATAAAAATTATACCAAATTTCCATTCTTCCATTTGAAATGTTCAATTGTGATACAACAGGGGAAATTGTAAGAATTTTACATTTGACATTGCAAAATAATTCACTCATCTTGTGTAAATAAAAATGTACATTTTCAAGTGAAAAAAAAAATATATACATGTGCACAGTATACTTGTGTGTTGCTTGATTTGTTTTTAAATTACTGTATGCATAAAATAAAAGTGTGCAAGCAATGAACGGTTGCTGTTGCTGTATAAATAATATTTAGCTTGAATATTGATGAAAAATATTATTTACTTGTTATTTTTAGAAGAATATTTTGGCACCTTGACATTGAATTGCTGCAAATTCAACAAACAATCTCCAACAATTTTAATTTTCCAAACTGATTATAAAAATGATAGATATATTCGATTTCAGAAAAGTTTGATCAAAGTGAATTTCGACTCTGGATAAAATTTGCAAATTGTGAATGCAAAAAATATTTTAACAACAATCTTTTCGTTGTTTTCATTTTTCTTTCAAAGAGCATCATCATGAGAGCAACTGCAAAGCTATTTATTTATTTTTCCTTGTACACTTTGTAAAGTGCACTACATTTTAATGTAAAAATATTACTACTCGTATAAGTTTACTCCACTTCCAGATTAATCGATGAAACTCGCAATTCCATTGTAAACAACACTGGATCAGATGTGCAAACATTCACAACGTCACAATTCACTTCGTTCGACGTGCTGACCAGTGTCCCAAAAGCTAACTGCTCCCCTTCTAATAATCAATTAAATTTCAAATAATAAAAAAAACGTAATATACATATTTATTATGTATTACTCAAATTCCACTGAAGACCAGTTGTAAATATAGAGCTGACTCGATTCCCAATCGGTATCAGACCACATTTGCCTGTAATAACGCTTTGATCAATAAAAATTGTGTGTTGTCCCTATGAAAAAAAAAGAAGTTCCATGAACACATACATTGTAAATCTATAAATGTGACTCAGCTCACCTTTGGAATAAGAAACAACAACGATTCGTAATGCCACAAATAAATAGGAACAGTGGGTTCTATTTTGTAACTTAAAAACAACGATTCCATACATCCAAAAATGTGATCAAATCGACCACACAGACCACCAACAGTGTAAATACTCTTCAACTGAAATATAAATTCACCTTTAAAAACGTGTCCAATCAAGGAATTAATTATTCACTTATTTGCATATTAAATTTTCAACTGCAAAAAAATATTACCGATATCTTGTTTCTAGATGCCATCTGAAACATAGTGTCGACACTTTTGGTAAAATCAGTAACGGTTTGTGATGCAATTTGAACCACTTCTGAACCCTGAAAAGGGAAAATATTTTTCAAATAAAATTTTCATTCAATTTAATAATAATTTTCAAAAATTTACCATCGCCTGAAAGTGCATGCGAGCTTCGTCACTTATAGAATCCAAATCACCGCACATCACATCAGGACAGAGTGAAAATTTGTCGCTGGTCATTTCATAAAGAAGATTCGAAGCTCCATCTGCGGCTATTTTAATAGCAGCTAACAAACGACAAAAATTAGTATTATTATTAATCATGTCAATTAACCATATATCGTTTTCATAAAAATGTTCTCCTTTCCTAAGCTATAAACAATGATGAGAAATTTCACCTGCTTTCCAAAACCGTTTCACAGTATTGCGTCTGCAAGAGCACTTCACATCACCGTTAAGAATAATCAGTCCAAATGGTTCAATTTCTAAATATAAAAAAACATTAAAAAAAAATAATCATTCAATATGACTACTCATTTATGAATAAATATTACTGTCGTCGTTGTCAACAAACGGTCTAGTTGGATACCACTTTTGGGTTCCCAAAATCATCGACATGGTTTATTCTTATTCTTATTAATATTATTGACACGCTTGCTCTGCAAAAAGACAGTATGAAATTTATTTGAAAACAGATAATTCATCAATTAACCAAACATATATATATATGTATGTTGTGAAATAGTTGACAAAATTACTATCTTCTGAAAAGCAAAGAGTAGACAATACATCAAAATTTTTTTAACATTTTTTTAATTTCGCTGCAATTAACAAAATATAGGTGATGACAACATAGACAAGTGTTTTCAGTTGCCCAAAGCGTAACACAATCAACTGGCACAATCAAGTATAAATCACAGCATGACAAACAATGACAAATATATAATTGTTGTATCATTATGTTATTAAGCATTGAAAAGACAATTGTGACCAAGCAAATTTGGAAATGTGTGATGTCGGATTTGATTTTAGCATTTCAAAAATAATTCTGCAATGAATACCAAAAATTACAATAATCAGGACATCATTATCATCAAATTCAAAAAAAAAAATATCGGATCATTTCGAAGGAAAATTAAATTTGAAAAAAATTCCAATTTTCATATAATAATGATGATGATATGAAGGAAATCAATCAGTCACCGTCTTCAATTCTCGCCTGCTCCAAAATGACATCAAATGAAAATGGTGTAAATAAATAGCCAGAGCCGGTGTAAAATTTGCTTTGAAATTCAACCCTGAATAAAAATAATAAATTACAACACAATGAATTTCAATCAAAAGAGAAAACAACTGACCAGTGAAGTCGAAGCGCGTGCAAAAATGCGGACAAGCCTTCCATCAGGACAAGAATACAAATTGTCAACATTCCAAATGCCCAAACTATCAGATATACGGCTATAGCACCGGCGTAGCCTTGAAATCCGAAAGCTATTCTCAACACCATTGCCCACAACACATCGGAAAGTTCTGAAAATAAATTTCATCATGAAATAGAGAAATTGTTTGATGAGAACACAAGCATGAATTACGAGCATGAGCTAAAGACAATGCCCAAAGTCGCAAATAAGAAGCCGTGTGCGATATGCAGCCCAAACAAAATTCGATAGTGTGAATTGCTTGGATAATAAAAATTTCACTAATATTCATCTGAAATGGAATAGTTGTAGTTGAAAAAATCAGAATTAAAAATAAATTTTTTGTGTTAAAAGAACAGAAAATTCATTTCAAAAAATAACTCACATCATCGTGTTCATCATGAGCTCCAGCAGATGCAGAAGAAGAAGAAGAAGATGGTTTTTCCTTGATTTGAACCGCTTCTGCATCATCAGAATTCATATCTGCATGTATAGCCTATATGACAAACAAATATATAAAAAGCAACAATTCACTCTTCAGTGAATACAGTTTGAATACAAATCATAAAATTTACAAATCAACCTTTTCTTTTACAGTAAACAATAATTATTAATTCCTATCAGAATATGTATGTATTAAATAAAGAACATACTATATGCCCATCTTTCAATCGATTCTTACGTTCACGGTAAATCAGATATGGTTTCACAAAAAGCATCGTCGGTGCACAGAGAACAGCAACAACAACTAAAAACTGTTCAAAGCCAACCTGAAAAATAAATAATATCCCATAGCATCATAGATTGTGTTTTTTTTTCTTCTTCTTCTTTTTGAATAAAAATTAAAATTCACCTGTCCAGGGTAAAAAGCGTTGGTAACACATTTGGAATCACCAAAGCCGTAATTGCGCTGTTGGAACATGAACATGAAAATAAGACCAATCAAAAGCGACGGTGCACAATGAGAGCCTGGATAATGACCGACGGCCATGTCGGCCGGGGCGGCAGAAAATACAGTCCATTTGTAAATGATCAATATGCACAAATACAAAAATATGCAACACATGAACAACATCTGCGGAATAAACATGGTATAAATGTCGATCTTTCGATTGAAAAATCTGAAAATAGTACACATTGCAAACAAACAAACAAAACAGTTCATTTATTTATTACACGTACCGATAATTGAAAAGACTCAACACCACTCCGAAAAGCATCTGGAAAACTCCAATTATTACGGACATTTTCATTTTGAATGAATTTAAAAAATTCAATTTGTTCACGGCAATATTCCATGCCTGAAAATGAAAATGAAATAAGAAAATATTTCTTTTCTTCCATATTAATTAAAAGTAAACTTGTTGTTTACCGGATCAAGCCCGTACGCATAGGCATGACCAAGAAAAGATGTATTTGGATTCAATTGAATTTTTTCCACATTTGCAAGTACATTATCGCTAAAATTAAGAAAAAACAACCCACATGTACAACATTATAATAAAAGTAAAGGGGCAGGGCAGTTGAAACAATTCCATCATACTCCACTTCGGTAGGAATCATCCAAGAAGATCCAAATATGTTGACCGATTTGGCATAAACTTCGTTGTAAACAATTCCAGTGTATATGGAAAACAAGCCCATCAAGAATATTATGTAACGACCACCGAAAAAGATGTTGAAAACCTGAAAAAGCAAAACAATACACAAATTAACATAATATAACAAGAGATGATCATTTGATGACAAAATACCTCGTCGCGAATTTTTCTGGCAATCAGTTGCTTTTCTTTTACAATCAAGAACAACGCAAAAAGGAACATGATCAAGCCATGACCAAAATCGCCAAACATGATCGCAAATAAAAATGGAAATGTGATGATGGTGTACAAAGCTGAAAATTGAAATACAATCAATCTATATACCACACAAAATGAATATAATTTCAAAAATCTGACAAAAATATCAAATATATATATATTTATTTATACATACCTGGATTAACTTCACGATAACTGGCCACTCCGTATGCGTCAACGATATTCTGAAAACCTGCTGTGAATTTGTTGGTTCGATTGTAAGTCGGCGGAGCTTCAGTTGTATACATGCGATTCAAAATAGATGGAACTGAGCTGCCACTTTCTTCCTGATAAAATGATTAAATTATGAAACTAAGAAATAATAAAACGCAAAAAGAAAAAACAAAAATCACAAATCCCTTCTCTACATACAGTGCCTCTTTTAAGCGCCAGCTGAATTTTATCCAAATCTGCAACTGGACACCAGCATTCGGCAATCAAACATTTCTGCGTCACGTCCAAGTTGAACAAATTCAACGTGTGGTATATGGATTTGATCTTTCGAACTTTAGTAAACCAGATGCGAATATTTTTCGCCGCCGCTACAAGCACCCGATGACGATGGTCTTGCGTTTGTCCGAGAACCTAATTTATTTATAAAAAAAACAACAACAACACTTATTTATGAAATATTTAATAATAATTTTGTTTTAATGTTCATACAGTTTTCAAATCTTCAATTCGAGTCATAACTCCAATCGCCATCTCTCGACGTTCTTGAGGCGTTTCTGGACATGGATAAAGCGTTGCTCGAAAACTGAAATGAAATCCAAATTCAAATTTAAAAATAAAAAACAACAATCTACCCTTTACCCTTCGCATATCTTTTTCACTCGACTTTTCAATTGTTCACCTTGGAAAAATATCAGTATAACAGATTTTTGCACAAGATCGCCCTGATAATAAATCCAATACACCAATGCAACAATTAGAAATAAAACATGCTTTTAAATAATGTCATACAGTAGCTGGATCTTCGAGTGATTCAGTTATTTCTGCCTGTTTCAAAAATACATTGCCTCGGCAAGCACGCCAAAGAAGCCTTTCGAAAGCTGGTATACGCTCGCGTAATATTACTCCCACGACAAAGCTGAAAATAATGCACCTTTCATTTGAATAACAGCATTGGTTCAATAAAGTTAACAAAATCTAGCAAAAGACAAAAAAACAACGAAAAAAAAGAAAGAAATTCACAACGCACAAACGACATACTCTAAATTCAATTTACCACCAAACGACTCTTTGTGATCACCAGTAACAATTAATTCCCCGTCGTATTCCAGCGCGGGGTTCACCTGACCAAGGTTGCCATCGTTTGCATGCAACGATTGCATGGCTTGGATATTTTCTTGCTGCACAACAACACATAACATCATCATCATCAGCATGCTCGACATCAACATATCAAATCATGCAAAACAACAGGCAAACTTTTATATCACAAAATTATCCAAAATACAAATGTTTTCCTTATCAAAAAGAAAAATATACTGCATATAATGTGTGTCTTTAAAAGTGAATATTTATACTCTGCTTGAATGAACAATATTATTAAAATAACTCCATTATATTTCAAGCTAATTTATAAATTCTATAGCCTCTCTGAAACATTTTTCCTTAACTAAAATTACATAATTTGAAAATAAAGCAACTTTCATTTAATATATTTTTGACGATAATCATGTGCATGACGAGCAGCAGCAAAAAAGTACGACAGTTAAAAACAAGCAACGTAACGTACAACACAAATGAACACGTTCATTATCCCCTTACCCAACTTTTAGAACGGAAGTTTTTAAATGATCATCCTGAGACAAAAGTGTCTCACGCTCATCGGTCAAAAAATCACTTGGTTCAGGAACCTGAGTAAAATTTCAATGTTAAACAATTCATTTATCATTGTTGTTTGGATTTCAGAATAAAACATGTTTTGAAAATGAAAATTCTTTTAATTAAAATGCAATTGATTATAATTCATGCGTATTTGAGCATTCAGTCCCGTTTGCTCCAACCCAACTCCGCCTATTTTTCGCATTTGAATTCTATTCGCTACTGCACTGTCGCGTTATTTCACTTTATATTGGTTAAATTTCTATCAATGGCCACTTTTCCGTCTTCATATGAGTTATCAAAGATTCATATTTTTTTTAAAATCTAATGCAATTATTTATGCATTAAGTTTTAGCTATTTCGTGTGTTTAAAATTAAATGCAAACCTTTAGTCATGATAATAATAGATATGAAGAATCAGAACGAAATCAAGCACAGAAAATGTGCTCATGATGACAATTTTCTATGCTCATGATTATCAACAAAGATTTGCATTCTACATTAAGATACCCACAACAACTGTAATATAATAAGTAAACGATTATTAAGTTTAACTATGAGAATAAACATTAGGCTTGTCAATGAGCATATTATTTTAAAGTGTAGAATTATTATGAATTTTGTCATTTAGGAGACAAAATACATTTCCATTTAAAAATTAATATAAAACGGAAAACTGACCAATATTAAAAGGGAAAAAGGTTAACCAATAACAGCTTAAATAAGACGTTCAGCTCTAAAGCCAATCTCATCAGACTAGTGAAAAATAGGCGGAGCCACATTTGGGTTAAATCAGACTATCTATTCGATGGTTAATTTTTGAATTCTTATAAATGAAGAAAATTTCTTTGTATCAAAATCATTGCATTTCCGTTTAATACATTATCTATTATGAAAGCAGTTCATAACCAGGTTACAAAACAACTAAACTAGTCGCATGTAGACAACATGTTATTGATTTTAATAGCTTCAAACTAGAAACGCAGTGCTACACAGTGCAAAATGACATCCCAATAATCAATAGAAATGCTGAATAAAACCAACCCGCAATTTTCACATTTTAATTCTATAATGAATTCCAGTTCTCCCTCAACAAACATTAATCAACGTATAAAAATAAAATAAATTAAAAATTTTTTGCCCATATAAAATATTAATGGACTTACTTCATCAAAAAATGCTTGAGTTTTGCGTAAAATATGCTTCAGTTCGGTTAATTCAAGAAAATTCTTCTTCAACATTTCTTCATTCATGTTCACTTCGCGAAGCTCATTATCAAGTTTTTCAAAAGTCGCCTTTAATACAAGCAGGTCAGAAAAGATACGAAAAAGTCTAACAGTCAATAAAACCTCAAGATCGATCATTTCTCTAGCCAATGGTGCATCCGGATTTTCACTAGTATCCAAAATTGGAATTCGATCTTTTTTAATTTCTTTTTCCAAAAATCCTAAAAATACTGGTTTATAATTATCTATGGCATTACACAAAATATATTTACGAAGTTTTCTTTCCATTTCGTCACATCTTCTAATTTCATTGACAAATTTCCGCTGGAAAGCAGTCACATCAGGATTCAACTAAAAGCAGCAAACTTTCAAAAAAAGCATTAACAATTGAAATAAAAAAAATACATCTCGAAATTGAACAAGGCCAAGCTCGCCAAGTTCAGATACACAAGCATACGAAGCTTCAGTTTGCAAAAACAGCTGGCAACGGCACATTTCCTCGCTTCTGAACAAAGATCCCATGGTGCTGCCACTGTTTTATCAATCTGAGAACTTCACTAACGGCAATGCGAGCAAAAATATGCAACAATATTAAAACTAGATGTATTACAGTAAGAGTAGGGACAATTGAAAATAAAGTATTATTTCACTGCAACAGTAATTGCCAAATAAACAGAATTTTTAAAACATTTATGGTGTGCATTATATAGTTTAAAAAATCAACTGAATTGAAGTTCGAATATGAATTTTAATGTTTATTTTGTTTTATAGATTTGGTCTAATTCTGCCTAAATTTTCACCGCGTTTTCTTACGGGTCATTGGAAACTTATCTGAAACTAATTTGTCATAGAAAGTTGGAACAAATCCGTTATAATCGGTTAATTTTTGATTTATTTAACCCTAATAATGCATAAAAATGTATAATGCACATGAAGAATTTTTTATGGCGTAAACAATGTTTTTTGTATTGTTACGAACATGTATTGTGTTACATGCATTATTTTATATACTGTATACAAGAAGAGACTGTAATAATATTCATTTTGTCGAATGTGTATTTGGTGAAATAGTTGTTACTGTTATTTCCTGTTACCTGATTGCTTTTCTAAAGCTTACTTTTTTACTTTATGCAGCGTAATGTTTTATGTAACATTCGAAACAGTTGGAAGAATGTGCCATCTTAATGTTTTATGTAAATTATTTTGTTGTAATTGTGATGTTTATCATTCATTATATTGAATTTCAGAATGCTATAAAGTATGAGGAAACATAAACTATTGAAAGAAGATCCTGAAATGTGTGACATAACATAAATGGAATTTTTTAAAGTAGATTATTTTGCTTTTTCTTTTGCAATACAGTTTTCATGTAAAATGTGAATATGATGATAATACTTGCCCTCACTGAATAATTTATGATTTTGTTTTAACCTGATAGTTTTTCCCTCTATATAATATATGGCATGAAAATTTCTTTTTCTAATGTCTATTGTTTTAGCTATCGATAGCAGAAGACATGATTCCATTCAAAGGTAATTCAAAGATAATTTTCATAATATGTACATAAAAATGTGAATGACATGATGTAGTAATTTGCGTTTGATATTTGATGAAATTTATTTTGTCTGATTATTGTAGATCTGTAAATTTTGTTTATGTATTAGATTACTTTCTTCTAATTTTTGTAATTTTAGAATTGAATTAAGATAGCAATGGTGGTGTTCACGTTTCTGCTGGCAGAGGTGATGCTCTGTGTCTGGTGTTAACCGCATTGGTTATACTAAAGCCCAGTTCATTTGTATTGATTTGATACGGATAACATGTAATGCAGTAATATATATATATGTAATATATAATAAAATAAAAATGTATCTCGTGCGTAAATCTTTTACCTGCAATGAGAAAGGCTTAATTTCAGTAAAATACAAATTAAAGTCTGTGTTTTTATTGATTATAAAAAACATTATTAAATTCTTATATGATTATATTAAAAATTAACAGCAACTTAGAGATAACGTATTCTTGCATTGGGGAGAGTATTGAACTATACTCGAAAACTAAAAGCAGTAGTTTTAGCGAAATATGTTTGCATTGTACTACAGAAACCAACTAAAATATTGTATTTTATTTTTGATTTAAATATGTAGTTTTTACAAATACTTAAAAATGCACAATGCTTCAAAATGAAAAACAATAATTCTGTTTCTTAGTAGATCAGTATGTTTCTGTTTATTATTGATTCTTAATCTGGAAGTAAAATTAATAAGAAAATCATAATTTGCGCATAATTTGAAAACAAATTATATAAAATAGTTTTATAAATTAATGTCATTTAAAAGGCAATACATATTTTAATTTTTAGGCAAAAAATATAAATACAGTAGAATCTCGTTAGTACGCTTATCTGGGGGGCCTGAAAAAACGGACGTACTAAGCGGGAAGCATAATCGAGTCATTGGAATCCGTTAATACAGTGGTTCTCAAACTTTTCTGGGCTGCGACCCACTGTAGAAAACGGCAATTTTTTGCGACCCACCGACTTGCAATGCATATTTTAAAAGGCAAGG
>JYDO01000249.1:0-35341 GCA_001447755.1 Trichinella papuae | reverse complement strand
AAAACTTTGTGCTGCATGAAATCGTTATTGTAACAAATGACAATCAAGCATAAATCACAGTAATGAATTTTTGCAGATACAAAGATGAAAATTACTGAACACTTAGTTTTAATACCTGAGTTTTATATAATATAATATTATATATATATATATTTTAAATTTTATAATGATTGATGCTTAGCTAGTTCAGAAAAGCAATGGTATGCATTTCTGATTTACATAATTCTGTTACTGAAAGTAACGCATTTTATAGTTGCATAAATATATTTTACAATTCACTGAGAACGGTTGTTTGAAAATCACTGTATAAAAATTACAATTAATCAAGTGTGTGCCGTATGAAATCTTTACTGTATCAAATTACAATAAAGCATTAATGATAATAATGAATTTTTGTCATTTCGGCGTTTTGTACTTCATTATAACTTTATTTTATTATTGGCAATAAATGTTTGCACTTTTTAAAAAGAATATTCGGTATGCCTATAAAATATCTTACTCGAGTGTGAAATTGGTATTTGTATATTACTGAACGTTAACAAACAATTGATGTTTATCATGTTTAAGTGATTTGTTTTTGAATTTTTTTTCATTACATTAATAATAATTATTATTAATGAATTATTTCATAAAATTTGAATTTTAGATTTCAAAATGAATATGTAAGTAAAGTTAAAATCTAGCAGGGAGTTTTTCAAAAGATGGCTTTATATTTCACCTCAGTACCAGAAAGTGAGATGCATAATGTCAAAAATTGATAGGCTGATCACATTTGTCAAAATTTTATGAAGAAAACAGTTTACGTTAATTTGTGGAATTAGGTGTTTTCAATTTTTATTAAGCACTGAAAACTGTAATTTACTTTAAAAGTTGTCAAATTCCAACACTTTTCATTTTTATTTTCACTAGAAAAATGCCATTTTGAGCCCTTTCAACATTTACTAATAAATAATAACGGTAACACGGTATAAAACAAATATATCCCTAAATTCAGTTGACATGGTTTAACAATTTTCAGAAAATGAAGTACTACAAGAGGGAAGAGCTCCCACTCTTGAAGTTTATCTGTTAAAACTGTTGCAGCTTTGCCAGCAACTAAAAACAAAAATTTGACCATATATCTGTTTCATCGTTCAAGCTTCCAGTGCTGGACTGACCAATGTTTTGTAATCGCCATTCATTTTATTAGAAATCTCTTCATACTCACGTTTAATGTTATTAATAACCCATTCCATTGCCTGACAACCCTACAAGAATTACTATAAATTAAAGATTCGAAGCTGTATAATCAATTCAAGAAAAACATATCTACCAATAACACTTTTCAAAAATAAGAAATAAATAAAAGTTAAAGAATAAATGTCAAAAAACTTTACAATCAATTTCCTTCAATCAATTACAGTGATGTAATCTCAGAAAAATTCTCCAGTTAAAAGCGCTCTAAATAAGCAGAAAACTTGCTTTTTGTGAATTGAAGCGAAACATGTTAACCAACATATTTTCCATGTAACTAATGAGCGGCACTCCATAAACGCTAATACTAGCAGTCTGAGTCATCAGTGTTCTAAAATAAACGAAAATAATTGTTGCAAAACTAAAATCAGATAATAATACTTGTTCGCTTCAGTTGGATGCGGTACATACTTCAGCGTCTCTTCTACACAAACAAAATTTCGGCAGTTCAACTAAAAATACAGCAAAGACATTTAACACATTCACAAAATTTCATGTAAAACAACATCCAATAAAAATTATTGACATAAACGCAAAATAAAATAGATATTAACAAACTTCACATATCTTACATTCTGAGATCGCAACAGCATCCGTTTCGACTGAGTATCAACTTCAGAGTACTCATGAGCGTAGCTCGGATTTTTCAAGCCAATCAACTAAAATTCACTTTTAGCAAGTAAACAATACAATGTGACAAAATAGCACGCAAACTTTAGTAGCCCAAGAAGGTACTCTCCATTCAGTTCTGATCACTCGATCTGTACGCAAAATTCCATCAGGGCCAAGTTCTCTGTTAACAATATCTATTCCTGTAACTTCTGGCTTCAATGGATTTGGATACTTCCGCCAAGCAGCTTTCACCACTGTATCCCAATCATGCCTGCATAGAAGAACATTCAAAATATATTAAATATCAAAATATACAAAAGAACTTACTCAAATACATGCTCAGACAACCAAAACTTCATTTCCTAAAAACCACTACACACCTTCCGCTTGAAGTTTACAAATAACAAAAACAATTTTTGATAGTAAGCAGCATGCTACAGTAAAGAAATGCAGGATTAGTAATAAATTTCGCACAAAATAAATTATGCTTATATCATCAAAATTTAAAGTTAAATATGTGAAGTTGAGTGTTTTAGCTAATAATTGTTTTAATAATTTATTTTTTTTAATGTCTAAGCTAATTGTCCAAAAAGATGATAAGAACAGTTTGATGACGTCATCATTAGTCAAACAGCCCTACAAATTTGTTTAAATACACTTACTCATTCTTCTTTTCAAAAAATTTATTTATATTTTTTCACGTTAAATAGTTGCCGAAAACAACAGAATTCACACCGATTTCAAGATTTGAAGCGGAATTTATTTTGCTGTTGCATTTTGTGCAGTTTGGGGTTAGCATTTATTTTTTTGTTGCTAGTTTTTTTACATTTTAAATCATAAACGCAGAAGAAAACGAATATTAAAGCATAAATATGTATTGTTATTACAATTTTTGAGTCTGATGAGTAATACTGTAATAAATATTGTGATCTATATTTAGAATTAAAATTTATTTTTTATCGTAAAATTTCTCAGAATGCTGATGAAATTTGGTAGGAAAAACCGAGCACAACAATGACACTTAGTTTTTTAACATGTGTAAAGCTTGTTTTCGTAATTTATATTTTTGTTATTAATGTATTTTGTTAGCTTTTGTTTTTAGCCAGGTTCTTGCTTCACTTTTATATAAATATACATATACATATACGTATACATATACATATGCATATGCATGCTATTTAAATATTTTGAGAATAAATATTTATTTTTTGCATTAATTTTCGTGATTAAATAAAGTCATTTAAAAATAAAAAATAAGTAAATCATATGATATTTTTAAAATAACAGAAATGCATGAAATTTAAAAAACGTTAATTAGCGCCAATAGTGTAAAAGAGAGATCAACTGACGGCCGAATTGAGCTAAACTGAGCCGAACAGACATACGCCAGGCGGCAAAATGACGTAGGTTACGAAATATCAAAGTCAGTCAATCGAAAAGTGCCCCACACTCACATGGAGTAGTATTTGTTTAGACGCTTTGTCGCTATATTAAATTTGTTTATATTTAAGAATTCTTTGAAAATTTTGAAAAAATTTATTTGCATACTTTTAAAATTTACTTTAATGCAAATTTTGAATAAATAGAATTTGTAATATTTCTTCAGTGCTACACTTGAAGATGAAATTTACTGTATATCAGTAATTTGGTATCTTTAATGTTCCGCCGTGCTTTTGTGTTTACTGATAATTAATTTTCTTTAATAATAATTTAAGCATTCTGTTAGCATCATCTTTATTTGCTTTTAAATATGATCATATATTGTTTTATAACACCCAGATAAACCGGATATTACTATTTTCTGCATAAATGTATACTGTTTATTTGACTATTTTTTAAATTTTTATATTGTAATTTAAGTTACTAATATTTTCAAAATAATAGCTTATTGATAAAAATCAAAATTCACAAATAAACTAAACGTTGCTTATTGAATTTATGTTTGTATCCATCTACATCACAGATGGCAAAGAGATGGACTTAATGATATTTTTTTGTTTTCTTTTATATTTTTTAGAATTTAACTTTGAAAAATCAGTTTAGCAACATGTTCGATAAGCCTGTTCATGACTATCCGCTTGCTCGACGTGATGAACAAATACAAGATGATTATCACGGAACAATAGTAAATTTTTGTTATAAAAATAGTGGAATGTTAATGTAAAAGTTGTAATTAAATTTCAATTATTTAAAGGAGAGAAAACCATTTTCTTTAGCTTTACTTTTATTCTTGGCTAATAATTAATAGCAGCCGTTAGTTACTTTTTAGATTAAAGATCCTTATCGATGGTTAGAAAATCCGTACAGCACAGAAACTCAAAGTTATATTAATGATCTTAATTCCTATTCTTCATCTTTCTTATGTAACCCAGAATCTTTATTTGCAAAAATTCGCCAACGGTACTAGAACTATTTTAATCTTTATTGTATCATTTGTTTATGATATTTCTAATATTTTCTATTTAGTATTCTTTATTATGAAAACTATCCAAAGTATGGATGTTATAAAATTGCGGGTGATTATTATTTTTATCTTTACAACTCTGGACTAGAACAGCACAAGTATGCTGAATGATTTTTCGTTTAAATTGTTTACATTAAAGGTATATTTAGTCGTCTTTACATAACTAACGACTGGAGGGTTCCAGGAGAGCTATTTACTGATGTGAATGAGAACGACATAGAATTCACCTCGTCAATGAAAATGTTTAGCGCTTCAAAAGATGGTACTTTATTAGCTTTCGGTGTAACGCAGAAAGGATCCGACTGGACAACAGTAAAGGTAATTTATGCTGTTACGTGTTTAATACTGAATTTGAATATTAAATTGAAATTTTGTCCTAACGGCACGCTATGAATAAATTTTAATTAGTTTTCAGCAGTTTTAACGTTTGATGTTTCATTTCTGAACTAATAGTAAATGGCTAGCAGTTATTGTTATTGAATAATGAAAAGTAATTTATGTGAACTCATTTTTTACGTTATGGTTATTGGCTACTGTATTTTAAAATTGAAGATGTTCAAGGTTTTATTTGTAGAATTTATTAATAACTTTATTAATCTATTTGTTTATTGTTTATGATTATAATGGAATGGCTTGCTCGATATTTTAAAATTGAAAATTATGCTTTTTTGAGTTTCGAAAAATTCCTTCTGGTGAACTCTTGGACGATAAACTGGAAAACTTGCGTTATACGTCACTTGTTTGGTCTTCAGACGCAAAAGGGATATTTTATACGGTAAATTGCACGATATATTATCAAGATTTTTGTTTTTTCTTCTTTAGACTTTTGCGAACAGCGTTACTGAAGCAGTTGGAACGTGTCCAGATAAGAACGAATTTCATACATTGTATTATCATGTTCTTGGAACTGATCAGAAGGACGATCTGGTCATATTGCGATTTCCATTGAATCCTATTTTTATGATGTACTTTTTTAAACATTATTCATATATGCTTTAAATTGTTTTTTTCTCTTTGATTGAGGGCTTTAGCGATGCAGCAATGTCTGATAATGGACAGTTTTTATTATGCACAATTTATGAAGGGTGCAGTACACAAACTTTTCTCTATTTGTGTGACATGACAACTGATCAGGCGAAAGCTGGTATTTTTTATTTGATAATTTTGAACATTATCTAGCTTTAAGTTGTTGTCGCTTTTTTTATAGGTAATTTTGAAATGAAATATTTAGACTTGAAAGCAAAGGCAAAATACGAGGTATAATTTTTTTGTGGTCTGATGTACCTTTGCAAAAATTATTTTTTTTTAACTTATATATGTGAAATGTGTGAACAATATGTTTTTGTTTAGTTTGTTGGCGTTTATGATTCATGCTTAATATTTGTGACTGATGAGAATGCACCGATGCATAAATTAATTAAAGTTGATATTCAAAAGGTACAACGATGAAGAAATCGTCGAAAATATTTATTTTCTTTATATAGAACAATGAAATCACAACAATTTTGGAAGAGGTGAAAAGCAAGAGAATTGGTTTTGTGAGAATTGTGAATCACAAATTTTTACTAATTGACTATATTGAAAACGTTAAGGTGAAAGTGCTTTTTGAAATTTCTGATATATATATATGCATATATATATATATATTGTAGGATGTTATGTATATATATGATCTCCAAACTGCTAAACAGATTGGTACTTTGGATCTTCCATTTTGTACCGTGTCTTCAATTTCATCAAAGCAATATTTAAATGAGGTTAGAAGTGCGTTCATTTTGTGTGAAATTTAATGTCAAAATTTCAGTTCTTTCTTAAATGCTCGTCGTTTTTTCTGGCAGGAATGATTATGCATTATAAAATAAACGATGATGGAACCTACGTAAAGACGGTAAAAGCATTTAATTTACAATTTATATATAAATATAAAGCTTTCACATTTTGTTCTCTATTAAAATTTTATTATGATGTTGATTTTCTTATTTTCTAATTGAATATATCACGAAATAATTTTCTTTAAAAGTTATCATTGGAAACTATCTTGTTTTAGATTGTGCACTCTCATGAATTTAGTGAAAATATGCAAGTGAAGCAGATTTTTTACGACAGCAAAGATGGAACAAAAGTGCCAATGTATATTGTAAGCAAAAAGGTATAAATGGAAAAAATCATTATATAATGTCGTCGGTTTACATATTTGATTATATACTTGACATATGCAGGACATGCAGTTAAATGGACAAAATCCTACCATTTTATATGGTTACGGTGGTTTCAAAATTGCATTGATGCCATCGTTTGCCGTATCGACCATGCTGTTTGTCAATGACTTTGGCGGCATATTTGCTATTGCGAACACTAGGGGTGGGGGGTAAGTGCGAATTCAAGAAAAAAGGAAGAAAAATTGTTTCATTGTAATACAATTTGTTTTAATTTTGAAAGCTCTTCTCAAAAGAACCTAAATAAATATTGAATATTCTTTGGCAATAATATTGTTGTATAATTTGTTATTTTTGGCAGAGAATTTGGTAAGGCGTGGCATTTGGCTGGATTGAAAAATAATCGTCAAAATGTGTTTGATGATTTTATCGCAGCTGCTGAGTATTTGATTTCTTTAAATTATACTCGACCATCTCTGTATGGAAAGAATTATTTATCTTATTCTTTAATTACAGTTTTATATATTGTTTGAGGTTAGCAATTCAAGGGGGTTCTTGTGGTGGCATGATGGTAGCTGCGTGCGCTAATCAACGTCCAGATTTGTTCGGTTGTTTAATTGCACAAGTTGGGTAAGGGTTAATGTTTTTTTTTCAAACAAGAATTAATGAAAAATGCTTTTATTTTAGGGTGATGGACATGCTTCGCTTTCAATACTTTACTATAGGCAGAGCTTGGACTGTTGAATTCGGTTGTTCTGAAGACAAGGAAGAATTTGAATATTTGGTCAAGTAAAAGTTGCTTGTTAATTTAGTTAAAGTAACATGAAATATTAGTGCTCAGCTTTTCTTTAACAAAAGCCAATTAATATGCATGATAGCATTTTACATTTGTTTTTAAATACCAGCTTTTAATCTCAGTTAATTTTAATGTAGATTTTCTCCTTTGCATAACATACGTCCTCCAGTGGCGCCAGTTCAATATCCGGCCACGTTGCTGTTTACCGCAGATCACGACGATCGCGTTGTACCGTGCCATTCGTTGAAATTCATAGCTGAGTTGTATTATCAGTTGAAAGACTGTGCTCATCAAACTAATCCACTGCTGATTCATATCGACACTGATGCTGGGCATAATTTCAATTCAATGTCTGCTCAAAAAAGAGTATTTATTTTTAAAATCCATAATTTTTTATTTTAAAATGTCGTAAATTTATTCTTTCATTTTTCAGGTTGATGAAATTGTGAAAGTTCTAATCTTCATTGCAAAAGTGATGAATTTGTCATTAAATGTATAACAAAAAAAGCATGGTGCAAGCAAAAAGCCGCCGTCATTACTTCAAAGATTTTGGTTTGTGATTATTAATTAACTCTGACATGCTTGCAACATTTCATTATCCAAAATTGTACCTTCTCGATGTGCGCTTTTTCATAGCTGATGATTTGCCTTTTACGTTGCTTTCTTTTATTTTGTCTGTTTTGGGGATTTGGTTAGTAATTTACTTTGTGTTTTTGTTATGGTTTTATTTTTATCATTGATTGACTTCTGTATGTAAGCGAAAGCTTGAAGATTTATACATATATACTGAAAAATGAAATTACGTGTGAAATGAAAATCAAACATAATGTTAACCTATGCCATCAGTTATCAGTAGTATTACAAATTTATTTTATGGAATTTTATAGATTTCTTACCTCAGACAAATCATTATTTGCAAAATTTTATAGCAAGCATAAGTGAATCATTAAATTTAATTAATAAATTAATTATTGGCAAATGGAAGCATTACTTGATTTTGAAAATAATTACTTTTATATTCTGTTAAACTACTTTATGTAAATTCCGTCTGTAATAAGCGACAATTTAAGCAAACAAAAAATGTGGCTAACATGAAAAGTATTAAAACAAAATGCTTTTCAGATGTAAAGGCAAATTTAAGCAAATAATCACTGGTGATCATTGATTGATGATTCACTGTGCGAACATCGAATTTCAATGATTTCAAAGTCAGTGACATAAAGTGGCCATTTTTTCTTTCCGCGATGCTCATTTAACTCCAAATCAAAAATTGCTAGTCGCTATTATAAGTAATGGCAAGGCTTTTTTAATCATGCCGCTTCTTTTGTTTGGGCCGACAATGATAATGATTTATTTCCCCTTTTTTGTTAATCATTTGATTACAAATGATAATAGAGTTTTCAAATCCGTGTTCCTAGCAGGTGTATTCAAGCTAACGACGTCATGGCATCAAAACTTTCATCGGTGAATATTGCTAGCCGGTGGCCCAGGAGTCTATTGGTTTTTGTTACTTCGGCTGGAAATAATTGTCTATAATCGATGACAGCCATTCGACCATCCGGACCAATCAAACAATTGGTAATTGGTCAGCGGCAGGGTTTTGAAAGTGAAAATGTTCGTTCATACGTGCCGATTGATCCTGAGACACAATTGTTAAGCATGGTTCGCTGGTAATTAGTTCTGCTTTAGTTTTACCAATGCCGAAGCGGATAATGCGACCAAGCGGCTTTTCGGCTTGGTGTCGTGTACAAACAGTGCTCACGACTGGCTAGTCCATAAGCGGCTTGCAAAATATGACCGCGACCTGGTCATGTTGCAGCTGACTACTGTGATGGGTCGAATGTCAACAAGGCAATTTTGGCTTTTCCATTGCCTAACGATGCTGACCCTGTTTTTCACAGTTTCACGTCATGCTAGAGCTTTAATTGACCACTAAGGAACAGATGCCAACCGTCGCATGACCATCGCATTGTTTAAAGTTGGTGTCGACCATCAAACCGGTGTGCAGTCAACGTCGACGGGATACCGCAAAGAACCGGCCAATCAGAAACAAATTACAGTCGAACCAGATGATGATAATGATGCTCAAACTAGTGATCCTGCTGTGAATGTCTTGCTTAGCTGGCTGACTGTGAGGAATTTTATTCTTTTCATTTACATTTATTCAGTAACCCTGCCGTCTGCAATTTGGCTCTTCTACAGCTTGTCAATTGTACGTACCACAGACAGGTAGGCGGTGCCATTATTTACATCAGCTCAACGGGAGCTGAGCACTGAATTTCTGCTTCTTTTATTAATAGCCAAATAATCTATCTTTGCTATATTCAACAATGCGATTTTTCACTATATTCTATTGATTTGCAATTTTTACTTTAATCGAATAATTCTCCATGGGAAACAGATCCATAGTTTAAATGCAAACTGTTAAAGTTGGTGATTGCAATGGAAATGCTGTAGGGAATGCTTAGTATCAAAATGGCTGCATAACCAAATTGTCACTAGATGAACATTTACATCTGTTTAATTGCTCTATTTCCATGTATTATATTTATTTACTTTTACTATTTTTCGTACGTTTTATAATTCATTTTCTCTAAGAAATATTCCATATTAATACAAAAGGATGGAATTTCAATCTTGATCTATTTTTAGAACCATACTGGTTGCTAGGCCAAATTGTAGCGGTTTATTATAGATTACGTTTAATGCTATTTATTTCTTAAATTTACATATACTACCATTTCAACTATGTTTGCAATTTTTGTAAGATTATTCATTTACATTACAGTATTTTTAAAATAGCACAATGCAATTAATTAAAATGAACAATTTAGTAATGCTGGAATAAAGTGTAATAAATTTTTATTATATATGCGTTCGATCATGACAAACGATAAACAACATTTTTGTTGCTGCTTAACATTTATTTATTGTTAAACTTTTTACTGAAATTTATTGCGTTGACTACTGCTATATAATTTGTAATTTATTAGCCGAATATTTATAAACTAATTTGAAAATGAAAAATTTTAATGACATCACATTTAAATTGTGGACTATTAATATTGTAAAAAAGTATTTTTTTTTTGTTTTTGGAATCCACTAATGAATAAGGAATGCTCATTAAATATTTTGACGCAGCTTTTGAAAAATAATGAAGCAACTGAATTCAAAACCTTTGAACAATCAACTTTGATAAATGATTAGCATAAAGAAATTTATAATAAAAAACAAAACATTGAACATTCCAAATGCGCACATTTCTATTAATATACGCTTAACAATGAATGAATGGTGGTTTACATGCTTTGGCGGCTTCTTTTTTGCGTGATTTGAATAACTGCGGCAGATGGTTTGAGCCAAATTGTTTGAACAGAAAACCTTGAAATTAACTGGAATGACTTTGCTTTAACAAAACACCTGCTGTTCAAAAATTGAAAAACAAAGAAACTGTGTTGCATTTATTTTGATACTTAAAATTATAATTAAACTGCAACGTAGCAATTTTTCTATATTAAAAAAAAAAACTCAAATGTTGCTGGTGTATGCATATATGTGTTATGTGTATTTTTAAATTTAAAGCATTGAAACATTTTGAAAATTTAGTTTAATTTTCAAATTCAACTAATTTTTAGCTGATAATCTTATCAGGTAGAACAGCTTCTTGTTGAGATAGAATGACATAGAAAAAGCACCATTTTCTACTTATGCATGGCCAAGGTAAGCCAGCTGGTCAGATTGGTTATGATTTTTAGATGCTGATGTGTTTATATCAAGCATCTGTGTTCAAAAGAGGACAGGATCAACGTTTTCATAAATTATGCAAGACTAGAACATGCTATCCAGGTCAAAGACAGCTGTCCAACGTTGCTTTCCCAATTGTTATCTTCCTGTCAAGTGGGCAGTTTTGCTCCTGTGACGGTATGGTGCTTTTGTCACAAGCGTACCATATGGCTTACCGGATGCGTTGAGGGCCAACTGTAAGCAATAAAACCATACCCCATGTACGGTTAATAGACTCCTAATCGGGTAATACTCTTTCAACCTTAACCAAAAACTCTTTAATTAGAATTTATTGAAAGCGAAAATTGCCTCTTTGATCGTATAAAAGTGATGTTTAGTTACTTGTGGTAAACGGAGGCTAGATCGCCAATTTTCCAGATGCCCTCTTTTGATGGCATAGAATTTTCGATAAACATTTCAAACTAGTCAATTTCAAGGGCGTAATCTTCTTCAAACGTTGCAGGTATTCATATTTCAGCACTGTAAAAGCAACCAACTTGGCATTCTTAGCGTTCTTGTTTTATTTATAGATAGTCAAAAATTCATTTCATTCAAAAAAGGAATGAAATTACAAAAAACATCTTGCTACAGTTGGATTTTTATTCAGTTTTTTTTTTCAATTTCTAACGTTTTGGCAAGCGCTAAATTTAACAATCTCTGTGGGTATTATATAGGTTTTAATTTTCAATATAAATGTAAATTGTGAGAACTATCTGCATTTGAAAATCTTCACAGCAGTTCATCCTTTACAGCATAAATGAACTGTTGAGCAGATATGCACTTCTTGGTATTTCTTGTTCAATTGTTTATGGTCTTTATTTCCTTTTTAATTTTTTGATACAAAGGGTGCATCATTGAGTAACAATTAAAACTGTACAAAGAATATAAATGTGGTACCATTTCTACACGTTGACAAAAGGCCAATAACGACTGCAACAAGTTAATAATTGTTCTGCTTTTTTTTGCATTTGCTATTGTTGCAATAATTTTCTGCTCTGCTTGCTTGCCTCATTTTTTATCTTCTTGTTTATAAGCTGAAAAAGAACAAATCAAATCAATTAAATTTTTAAGCGTGTTTTCAAAAGCATTCTTTTAGCATGGTAAAGTTATTGAAATTGTTTCTTAAATTACGTTTACAAGAAATTGTTATTGCACATATTTTGTCTAAGTCAGTCAAAAATTATCTAGATTATAAAATTTGAAAGAAAAATATAATATAATGTATTATCTGCAAATAAAGCAGTAGATTTGGGTAAATAATATGGTAAAGAGGAAAGACCATTTGAGGAATATTCTCTTTGTTTAAAATCATGCTTTAAATTGCTGAACTAGTAGTTTTATTTGCTCGCTCAAAGACATCCATGGCTCGAACATGTAAAGTGCGGACTAGAGCGCTTGGTGTTTGGCCCGGGGTGACAATCTCATTTTGTGTAATTCAGTTTCTTATGTGCTTTAGCGTTAGTTGATTTTGTCTGCTCGCTTTTGGATAATAATAATAATGGGTCGATTGAAATAAGCGACCAGCCATCCCTTCTCTGAGGATTGGCTATGAAGAGTTCACTTAATTGACCATTCTGTGCTTGCAGCCTTTTGCTTCATCACGCTTCTTGGATAGAATGGTTGAATAGCAGGCGTTGATTTCATCACGGTCTGACAAATTTTAAAACTATGTATCTTAAGCAGCATTGTCGCTTGTAAGCTTACAACCTAAAAGATAATAATGATTTTATGCAATTTTATATCCGCCCAAATTGATCATGTCATATAATTTCATAAATATTTCAACGTCTGTTCATCACTGTGTACAGCAAAGGAAAAATAATTTTCGTTAAAAATTAATTTTCTTTCCTCCATGACAAGAATTAAATAAGTTCTGAAGTTATCAAATAGAGAGAGCAAAATGAAAAAATTTAATTAAAAGAAAATTTCTTTCCTAATTTATTTTATTTTATTTCATTTCAAATAAATTTATTCACTTTATAACTTAACATGATAGCATCAATGTCCTTTATAATAATACTCAGTGAATTATACTGAATTCTTCATTAACTAACTGAACATTTTTTTTAAAGAATATTTGTCAAAAATAATATAATTTTTTGTTGTTAGCAAAGGTTTAAAAAGTCAATAAATGTAACCAGAGCATTAATTAATAAACAGATGAATGTATTCTTTTTTTTTTCTCTCTGAATCATCCAAAACAAAGCTTTAGCTGACTTCTTTCACATCTACAATAAAATTAGACGGGCGGGCATATGAAGCTGAATATTATATTGCAGGATGTTTAGTTTGAAGAATGTGTCAAGCACTAGAGCAAGCTATGTTTATTAGATGTAAAACTTTGACCAAGTGGTGGCGCCCTCCTGTTTCCACGCTTTTCATTGGGTGCCCATTGTTGGAAATTGAATACGAATAGAACCTTGCCTGACGAAGGTGGCCACTTAACCTCGCGCAGCCTCGACCTTCGTATTTTTCGTTGGCTCCTTTTAAAAAGTAGTCCGAGGTCGTGGTTATCTTCTGCAAATGATGCACCAGTCTCGTTGGTCGATTAAGCTTTTCTTCATTTTCGGGCTAGTAGACGTCGCGGGATGCTAGTTGGAATTAAATTAGGCTGAAAGAGAAGACTAAGCGACGCTGTATAAGCTGGACAATCATTGATTTCTTCAGCAAATAGAGAAAGTGCACGATAAAGAGAAAAAGCAATGCAAGAACATTGAACAGCTATTTCTACTCTGCTTCCAGTCTACTATGCTTTGAAATCAGCTACATGTATGCTTATATTACTTTCTTTTTTCATCACTATTCAATAGCTGGTCGGCGTTTTTGTAAAATATTCGTGTTTGTGTGTTCCACCTTCAATCGCTAATAAGTAAGCACCGCATCTTTCACTGTAACACGAATAGGTCAACTGTAACCATCTTATCAAGGTCAGCAGTTTTTAATATACACATATATCAAACTGCTAATTGTTATTAACGCTGTACCGGTTCCGTTACAGCTTGCCGAATTGGCCTTTTTCACCTGTCGAATTTCTGAGTCTTGACCCATCAAAGCTGTCTTTATACAGAAACCGGTGTCTAATAAAATTGACACTTTTGATTTCTCAACTATTTCCCATTTTGTATCGTGTCTTGTTTAAGCATCGGTATCGTGTGTGCGCGTTGAAAATTTATTCCAAAAGAAAAAAAGAAAGAACATACAATATTCTCTAATTTATATGTATATTTTTTTATGATTTTTTAAGCCCTGATAACTCCAGCATTGTTGTTGTTGCTGTTGTTGTTGTTGATGTTGTTTTATTGAAAGCAAAAGAGAAGAAGAGCATCATCATCATTGGAGAAGAAAGCCGAGAAGAAGCCTGCTGTTGCCAATCTTGATTTTAAAGCAGACCCGATCAAAATCGACCAAGGCTCGGCTCGTCAAGTGGTCAACGTCTATGTCGATGGCCAGCACCGTCGAACGATGAAAAACTGCTGAAGCGTTCCTTTTCTACATACATCCGGTCACGAAATGACCAGCTTCCATTGGGCACTGGTAAACGCTTTTGGCGTTTTTCTCCTTGTCAATTCTGTTGATCCACAATTTCGTGTTCGGCCAGGTAATATGATTTTTCATTTTTATTTTATTATTTTCAATGAAATTTAATGCAACTTATGCATTTGGGTAAAAATTATATTACTTCCGGAGCAATGCATGTTGAACATCCAATGCCGGTAATACAAGAGATCAAATGATTAATATCAGAAAAAGTAATCGAAATGCATTGACAATTTTTCAGATATGTTAAAGTAATTTAAACAAGCTTTGAGTCACGCATTTGAGTCTATTTTCATTACGGGTGGGACTGTTTCGTGAAATTGACAGTCTAGTGCTAGAATTGAAGCTGCTTGAAATAAATAGATAACTCGATTCAGCTGTATCAGCTTTATTATCAATTGCCTTCAGGGAACGGTTGTTTAAATGGAAACGTGGGCGTGGTGGTGATTTGTCGTAAAATGAATATTACTTCTGAGGAGATGGTGCAAAAATGACCAGTTTTACATTTGAAGAGTTTTTCATTTTGTTCACTTTCCAAAATTGTCCAAGTACTTCAAGTGTAGCTTAATTTGACCATAATCAAGTATTACATAATGTCTCTTCCTGTTTTAATTTATACTCTACTAAAGTTTTGTTTGATCTGGTTTGCTTTTTCAAGCATTAATTTTTATTGACTACCTACTTGCAGAACATTGCAAATGTATTTCCAGTTTCAACTCTTTTCAATCTGCATCAAAACCTTAAGTTGATTTGCCTGTTAGGAGAGTTAAAAAGAAAAAAAAAAGTGTTTGCATAACAAAAGTACATTTTGGAAATGGAAATATATATTTTTTTTTCAGGATTACACCAATGGATTGTTATGTTAGTAATTAATAACCGTATTCATTATTAACAGTTTTTGAAGTTTTTATTCATGCAAATTTCCAAGCTTAACAAGTAATTTTTCTTTCTCCACTTTGTCTTCAAAAAACAAAATGTCGATTTTAATTTGCATACAAAAAACATTAAAAATTTATATGTTCAAAATATGAATAATATTGCAAACAAAATCTGTTAGCATTTTTTGAACGTATGTCAAAATCATACTGAATAAGCTTTTCTTCATTCGATTATTTAGCGCATGAGAAGAAGTGCAAGCTTTCTGCTAATTTTAAAAGTCAAGATATGACGATGATCATGATTCCGCGTTTATTAGCTTTTAGTTCATTGCTTTGTTTTGTCATAAGACAAATGATTATTGCTGAACAGCGAAACAAGGAAAACAATTTTCAGCAGAAATAGATAAATAGCACATGACGATAAGAAATTATTCAAATTATTTGCTATCTGATTAAAGATTTATCATTATGTAAACTCTGCTTGGGGTGAATAAAATGTTTCGGTTGAAGTTTAGGTTGATTATGGTATTAATTTTTGGTGGAAATGTAAAATTATAAAATGAATCTTTTTTCAATATAATTGACGGAAGCAGGCTTCTTCAGTTCTTGCTTCTGAAGTAAAGAAAGTTGGATAAATTAGAATACTTTGTTTTCTTGAAATTGATGTTGGCTGATCCATGGTGCGCATCAAATGTCAATGATAAATTGTTCATTCTGCGTGATAAATGATTCATTCTATCCAAATGGCATCGACAGCTTTCTGATTTGATTTTCCATTTAATTAAAGCATAAAGTTATTTTTATATCCAACACAACAATTAGTACATAACAATAAGTGGGTCACATGGAAGTAAAATGTGAAGGTTGTTGTTGACTGAACTCATCCTGGTGAAAAGCGCCTTTTGTTGCAAATTGTTGAATGTGTGCTAGACGGAAATGGCTTTGCAGTTGCAATCATAAAAGTTCCACAGAAAAATCTAAATGGATATTTTCATTCATTTTTCTATTTCTACTGCTACTGTTCCAATAAAATTGAATTTTTATTCGATTAAATGTATCAGAAGTTCAGAAGCATAGTTTAAAAACTATTTACATTTTTTAAAAGTACTTTTGTATTTTAAAATGCCTTCTTATTATTCAACTTTCATTGAACATTGTTATTATTATTATTATTCATTGAACACAAATTTGTCAGTGAAAATTTCCTTCATCAAGTATTTAACAGATGATTTAAAGAATTTTTTTAAAATTTAAGTTTCATTTTTAAATGTATTATTATTTATATTTGTAACAATAAAAATTTCAATGTAAAATCATGAGTTACTTTTCAACTTGTAAAATGAATATTCTTAAACATAATGTTCAGTGTTATTCTTTCTATAAATAACTGATAATGGATCGAACAATTTCGAAGCCGAATTGCTTAAACTATAACAATGAAACAAGTAGAGCTGAAAATAGATCGTGTAAATCGTTAATGGAAGGATGAATTCAATTCTAACAACTTTATAAATGCATAATTGTCAGTTTATTTACAATAAAAAAATACTTTGACGAAAAGGCAATTTGATTTGCTTTATATGCAGATATGCAAAATGATAACAATATTTTTAATTATAAAAGTTATTCTTCATAATCAAAAGATAATGTGAAATTACTTTGAAATGAGAATAAAGTACCTGATGTCCAATTGACCTTTAAAATCTCAACGGAAACTAAGATATAGATCTGATGATGAGCTCAGTGGAAATTAAACCTTGACCTTTGACCAGATCTACTGGGAACGACCTGGATCAGTTTCAACATCTCAATTTGTCATGATGAATGGTCTAATTAATAAATATGCTAAAGCAGTATTGATTGATAAAATCTTTGACTGAAAGATATTCCACTGGCTTTTGCTTTTCCCCATGTGCATTGATGTTTGTGTGATATGCTAGCAGCTGAAAGCTGATCAAATCTGACTGAATAAGTTGCTTTTCTGGAAAACTTTTTGTTAGGGAAATTTGCATTGTACTATACAGAGAGTCTGCTTGTTTCACTAACAATAATAAAACACTCTGTCTGATGAATGAGAAATATATGTAAAACAAATATTAGCTTACTTATATATTATAATTACTTACAAATAAGATGATCACATTGAAAAGTTCTTAGAAGAATAATATAGTACAAACAAATTTGCTGAATTTAATGTATTTTAAAGATATGTTTAAATTTGTATTACCTTTCGATTCTTTATGAAAAAATAAATATTTTGATTAACGTAAATTGGCACTGGAGTGAATCGAGATTCATAATATTATTAACACCTAATAATCAATAGTGCGATGCACCTACAGTAGTTGTTCTGACACAATATGTATGTATATATAGATATAGAAATAAAGAGATGTTACCGACATATTGTTCTGTCTTTCTCATCGAACATCAACACAGGCACCATTAGTGATGCAATGCTATTCTGAAAGGAAAAGTCAATTATGTGATAAACATGCTTATCCCAAAAAGAAACACCTAAAAATATGTTGTTAATTGTAAATGCATTTCATACTGAAAGAGAATTATTGCATTATTGCTTATATCTGTTCAACTTTATCTTTTAGAGCACGTATTCAATAAAGGTAATTTGTACTACCGAGTGCTTTTGCTGGATGAAGATGCAAATGCTTTATATGTTGGAGCAATGTGAGTATATTTTTAACTTGTCGCAAGTCATCAAGAATTGTAACAATTCATTTCAGGAATTCATTTTACAAGCTAAATATGAATGACATAAACTCCACACTGTTACGTGACAAGGTGAATATTTTAAAATAATTTTTATGCTAATGAAAATACTATGTAGATAATAAGCACTTTTTGTTTATTCTAGTTTGGTGAATTCGAGTTGAAACCTACCACTGAAGCATTGGCTTTGTGTAGTGTTCGGACGAGAGATCAGGTATTTAAAAAATTACATTGTGAAATTCTAAAAGTATAAATATTTTTTCAGGAACTAAAGTGTCAAAATCATGTCAAACTGGTGATCAAACGTTCCGATGGAACTTTATATCTCTGCAGTACAAATGCACTTAATCCAACTATAAGCATACTTGATGTAATAAAAGTTTAATTTTTCACTTTAAACAGTTGTAGAACATTCTTATTTTAGAGCACAACTTTGCATGTGCATGAAACGGGCAGCAGTGGGGCTGCAATATGTCCTAGCGATCCGGATGATTTTGGAGCCGCTGTCTGGATAGGTGCAATTGAATATGTTGAACATGTTAAAAATTAATTTTTCAATTAATGTTTTTTACAGAGCACGGAAATCCTGGAAAAATTCCCTCCATTTATTCTGCAACAGCAACGGATTACACTGGTGCCAATCGTGTTATATACCGACCTCCCTTGTTAAATGAAAGAGGTGACATGATGCATCCCTATATGAGTACCGCTCATACGGATTCAAAATGGTTGAAAGGTATTTTTTTACATTCACAAACATAATCTTTGCTAATTTTATTTTTGTTCAAGAGCCGAATTTTGTTGCTGCATTTGATGTTGGAGATGGGTATGTGTATTATTTTTTTCGAGAGCTTGCTGTAGAATACATGTCTTGCGGAACGGTTATTTATTCACGAGTCGGACGTATATGCAAAGTATTTGAATTTTTCATTTTTCATTTAACTTATTCTATAAAAAAATTAAATTCTAGTCTGATACTGGTGGTAGAAACTTGTTGAAGCAGACATGGACTTCATTTTTTAAAGCTCGTCTAAACTGCTCTATATCCGGAGAATTTCCATTTTACTTCAATGAAATTCGTAAGAGAATGAGCATATATATTTTTATGGATTTATTTTAAATTTTTTTATATTTAAGAAGATGTTTATAAAGTATCTGGAAGTAATCAAGAAACATTGTTTTATGCTACATTTTCTACTGGGGAAAATGGATTTTCCGGAAGTGCAATTTGCGTGTATACTTTGTCTGAAATCAAAGCTGTATTCGACAGTAGCCCGTTTAAAGGACAAGTCTCACCCTTGCATGTTTGGCAAGCACTTCCTTCTACAGAAACGCCGACTCCACGACCTGGACAAGTGAGATAATTTTTATTAAATCTTCGAATGACATGATGTTGCCATAAATTTAAGCACGTTGAACGTTGCTTTATTTGCGTTTTAAAATATTTTAAGATTTTAAAATGTTTGCAGATAGTGTTTATTGCATGGTTAATTCAAGTAAAGGTTAAACATATTTTCTGTTATTTTTTAAGTGCGTTCGTGATTCGAAGACACTGTCAGATACTACATTACATTTTGTAAAAACTCATACATTGATGGACAGAGCTGTATCACATCAAAATAATAAATTTCGCAGTCCTGAAGGACCACTGTTCTATAGAAAAGACGTGATTTTGAAAAAATTAGTTGTTGATATTGTTGTCGGAGAAGATAGCTCTTATCCTGTCATTTACGCAGCATCAAGTAAAAATTTTTACTGAAATATAAATATAAATATATATTTATATTTATTTACAATGCATTACTACTTTAGATAATGGAAAACTTTTTAAAATTGTTTCATGGTATGACGCTCATAGCTATGTGCAAGCAAATGTTGTCGCTGTATACAAGCTTAGGCATGAAGAACCAGTTCATGCAATGCAGATACTTCCTGTAGTCATAAAATAATATTAATTTTTATATACAAATTTAATTTAGACTTTTTAGGGCCAGTATTTATATATAGCTCAGGATGTAGAAGTTTCGCAAATCGAACTTCCACAATGTCATTTATACAAATCGTGCATATTGTGCGCTCAAGATCCTTATTGTGCTTGGCATTCAATCCGACAGCAGTGTCATCGTTATCGAACTTCCTACCGTGATGAGTGAGTGCACTGTTTAACAATCACAGAAAAAAAGATATTAGTTGTGCATATTTTGCAGATGGATAAAAATATCATCTGCTGATCCTCTGAAACCCAGCTGTGTAGAAGTAACGCGTCGTTTCACAAGGCTTCTTTATCCAGGTGATTCAATCAGCTTGACGTGTCACCAAAAGCTACCTAACAATGCTGAAGAACGGTTGGATGCAATTTGGATGTTCAATAACCGAACTCTTGATCTTTCCGATTCAAAATTTTTGCTAACTGTAGAAAATGGATTGGTTATTGTGAACGTAAAAATGACTTGATTATTTTTTCTACTTAAAATTTGAAACTTTAAATTATTAATAATATTTTCAGATTACCAAAGATTATTCAGGCTTGTATGAATGTGTTCAACAAAAAAACAAGCTGGTCTCATATCAGATATTTGTTGACGACAGTATTGAATATTGTTTTTTTTTAATTTTCAAATATTTAAAAATTCATTTGTTGTGTTTTTTTTAGAAAATTGTCAAAAACCTCACAGTATACAAGAGTTTAATGCAGTTTATCGTGAATGGTGTCGTGAATTTCAAGAATACAAACTTACCATGTCCAGGTGGAAAAAGTGGTATGAGCAAAACGTAAGTTTTAGCAATAATGAATAAAATGAAATAATAATTAAAAAAATAATATTTATTGCAGTTGCAATGTAGTGACAGCAGTGATCGTCGACGATTAGCTCAAGATCATGAGTTGAAAAGTAACAGACTGGTTCAAGTGAACAGATGAAAATGTACAATATTTAAGCTTATTTCTGCAAAAACAATTGCCCGTCCTGAACATTCCGTTGTCATATTTGAAATGTGAAATTTTGCTATTTTTGTACAAAGCTTTGTTTTGAACTATCGTTGTTTAACTACTTTTTTACGTTAACTGCTTTAAAAAGTTACAAAATCCAGTTGATGGTTGGCTTCATGCAAAATTATAAGAATTTGCTTTTGTACAGAGTTTTTTTAACTTCATCAGGAACAATTTGGGGAAAAAGAAAAAATCAATTATATATAATATTTATTTGAGAAAAGGTGAACGCTATTGTTGAAACGAATTCGAAATAATTTCTTTTCTGATTTTATTTAAATAATTTCATTATTGATGTTATTAATTAATTAACAATTTTAAGTTAACTTTCCAACATGTATTAAAACTACATTTAACTAGAATTAAATTGTGCATTCAATTGAGACAGTTTTAGTAACAAATTTCACAATGTTTACTTATAAAATTTTTAAATACTTGGGGAACAATTCTGCCAAACTTTTGTACTTAATTTTCATTAACTATGATAAGATATTGTATGTCGATGGCACTATAAAATGTTTAAAATTATATATTTCTGCTGATTTTATTAATTTTAAAAAAGGCAATGCAAATTAAATGGAAGACTAAAGTGCAAAGAATGAAAACTCTTCTTGGCATAGTTTACCCAAGAGAAAGTAAGTCGATTATTTCAACTGTGTAATACTGTTCTGTTGTTGAACACATACCATTCACCTCAAGCTGAAAATACATTCACTTTAATGAAACAAAAAGCTAAACGATTTGAACAAGTCTTTAAACTAAAATAAATTTAAGCTTTACCTATTAAGAAAATGCCACAGCTATAGCTTTTATCAAATTATTATAGTTGTTCCTCAACATTCGCTGTATATCTGTTCCGGCGGTACCGCTTCTATTCATACGCTCCGCTTATGCAATATAGTCTTAGGCAATTGCCTGAAAACTGCATGGGATATTACATAACGTATGCTGATTTGCATATTAAGCATTTATCTCATATTTCTTTTTTTTTTTAAAGTCATTCGACTGAGTGCATAGCAGTCTAAATTGTGGGTGTGTTCCTGCGTGCAAGCTTGCCAGAGTGGATGAACTGTCCGGTGCATCTCTTTTAAAAAGCAATGTTATCGAAAGTTATTTCTTAATTTTTTTATTTATTTCCAAATTTGCTCCGACCCATAACAAACAGAGAGACAGCAATAGTCATAAAACAAAGCTCAGTATAAAACGAAAAGTGCTGCTTAGCAAACTAGCAGTACATGAATAATATGCAGGCATAAGCCATTGTATGCGCCTATAGTATAATGCATTACGTATTTACTCAAATTTTGCCTTATTCCTACGCTGTGTTGGACCGTGCTAGTCTGGGAGGGCAGTTTTGGCCTTCCAGACATGTCTAGATGAGTTGCCAAGCTTATCATCAATTCAGAAATCGTGCGAACGATGCCCTGTTTGCTTCACCCTAATCTTTGTTTATCTTAGCATTAGTAGCGGTTAATTAGCCTCCCAGTTTGGTAATGTGGTTATCGCTACATTCTGCTTTTCCATCTACATCGTTGTTCTTTCTGAACGAGGCCTACATCTTTGAGTTGAAATATTTGATAAAATTATCACATTATCAACAAACTTTGTCATTATCAATTTCAGTTTATTGAAAATTCTCGGTTGCAATAATGCTTAATGTTAGCCATAATGTTGACTGCATTAGGCATTTTTTTCAAAGCTATAAAGTCAATTTTAAGCAAAAAATATGTACACATAAAATACTGTAGGTCAAATTGATTCCTCTGGAATGATAATTTCAGTATAAATTTTGCTGTAAGTTTCTGAATATTGCAGGATTTTTATTAACTTTATTTCTCAAAAGATTTCACGGTCAATGGCTACAATGTTTCATTACTCAGCATATGTCCTTTGAAAAATGATTTCTTAAAGAAAATTGCATCTAAAATCAATCAACATTACATTAAATATATACAATTAGTGTTAGTGTTGAGCAACTATCAACAATGTATTTATAAAACTCTGGAATTTCAATTCTTGAAACGGCTCCTTCATTTCTTCATTGAACACTGTCAAATTCAATTTATTTAATTAGCAACGAAACTGTCAGCAGAAAATTTTAATCCACTGCAAAAACTGACATGCATACAGAGAATTATTTTTTTTTTTAAATTAACAAATTTCCCTTTCAAGGGAATAACAAATTGTTAACGATGTCCACGCTTCTTTTTACCACGAGCTTGTTTACCAGTAGGCGCTAATTCCTGATTCGGAAGGTTAGAACGAGTTTGACGGGACTTCAGCTTCGGTATCAACGAAGCTGCGTAAACAAATACTGATTCACCTGTTCAACAAAATTAAAAAAATATTAACCATGAAATATTAATAAAAAAAATTTTCTCATATGGAAACCAACGATTCGGTAAATCAGGATTAACTGGCCTGCCATCGGCATGTTTCAGCTGGAAGCGCACGCAACCTTGAAACTGCAAATCTCGCTGCGACTCGCGTGGGTGCATTTTTTTCTTAGTAGATAAAAATTCCGTGAAACACGTGGATTTTTCTTTTTATTATATTCTTACTTCTAATTTCACATTAAAGTCAGCGTTCTTAAGAATTTCATAAATTTCTTGGGAAGTTGGATTTTCAACAGCCTGAATAATAGTATGAATACTTTTAATAATGATAAGTGAACAAAATGAACATACTTTCGCTAATGAAATTCGGCGGCCTTGACTGAGAGTACGCTTCACATTTATGTATACCGGATAAAAACAAGCCCATCTAAAATCATATTAAAACATTATTACAGTATATATATATACTGCTGATGAAGTTAACATAACTATAATGATAGTAAATATATAAAAAAATTACTTCGCTTCGTTGTCGGTTGTAAGTCGGTCGTACATGACGACAAAAGTATTTCTGCAACCAACAAACAAAAATTACGGTTACAGTAATCCAAGAAATTCAAATATAATCAATACTTAATTGTAAAAATATTAAAGATAGAATTTACGCCATTGAGTTTATAGAAATTTAGAATAGTACTTTTAAAATAAAATAATTATTTTAGACATAATTATTTTTGTAATGATATGAAATATATTGCAATTTACGACGTAAGAAACCGAGAAACAGAAATTTAAAAAAATAATATAGCTCGAAACTTGCCAATTATTATAAAAAGTAATCTTAATAATGTAAATTCATTTCAGTAAAGAAAAAAATTACAACGTGCAATTTCAAATCTTTGCATAATGGTGACAGTTATAATTTTTGCGTTCATATTTATTAATAACTACATAATTGGAATGGTTTTATTTTTTTAATTTTATAAAATAATAAATAAATCATTATTACGTGTGACTTTAAAAAAATGCAGTATACGAGATTGTTCCTACTTTTCTTTATTATCTTAACTTACTGTGTATAAAACAACAGTATGTGCGAGATCTTGTTTACAGCCGATGTTGTTTATCTTCATCAGCGTATTATTATCTTGGTTCCTTGCCAATGGTTATATATTTTTCTGCACTGTTTTCTATTCGAAATATACAATAAGAAATTTTCATTCATTGTTTCGCTTCACTCATTACTGATTACATTGTTCTTTACTGTGAAATATTTGTTTTCTTCGCTGTTGATTTTATTTTTACTATTTTTTTAAAATTTATTTTCATTTTTTATACTAATTTCAGCTTTGAAATGGGTTGTGATGGTGGAACAATACCGAAGCGTTGTGAGCTTGTGAAAACAAAGAAGAAAGAAAAGAAGGTATATTGTTATTCGTTAGAGAAACTGATTCTGAAAATTTTCTACTGTTAATGCTATGTTGATAATTTAGGTTGAACGGGATGAGAAAGCCGCAGCTCGATGGAAACACTGCGCACTAACTCAACAACCTTTGAAGGCACCCATAGTGGCGTGTCGGTTGGGAAGGTATTTATCTAAGTATAATTGAAATTTGATATTCTATGAAAGCTTGTTATTGTTAGACTTTACAATAAAGAAGCAGTTATCGAAGCTTTGTTGAAACGAAAAGAAGCACCAGTGGAAGGATTGAACCACATTTCTTCATTGAAGGCATTCAACTTTAAATGTTTTGATTTTTATTTTATAATTTATAATTTGTTTTTATAATTTTTAGGATGTGAAAGAATTGAAGCTGACGAAAAATCCTGCATATGATGAGAAAAAAGCGGACAAAGGTGGTGAATACACAGATTTGAAAAGTGCCGCTTACATATGCCCAGTTTCAGGACTTGAAATGAATGGAATTTATCGGTAAAATTATTTATTTCTTTTTTGAATGTTCAAAAATAAATTTTGATTTTGCAGCTTTTGTTTTCTATGGTCTTGCGGTTGCGTTTTGTCAGAAAAATGTTTTAAAGAAATAGAAGGACAAAATTGTCATAATGTGAGTTCAATGCCGTCTTAACATGTTCAAATATTGAGTTTTTCTATTTAGTGCAATATGCCGTTTACTGCGGAAGATAAAATAGTGTTGTACGGAACTGATGAGGAAATAGAAAAGTACCAAGAAAGCATAAATAAGAAAACTCTGAAGAAAAGAATGAAAGCTTCTAAAGTTTCAGTTGGTAAATGCATTTAATAATTTAATTTCATTCAATTATTATTGTTAAATGATAGTCTTCTAATTAGCAGAAAATAAATGTAATGTACATGAATTTATATTTCAGGTACTGAAGCTGGAACTAGTGGTCTGACGGTTTCTCAGATTGAAGCAAACAGTAATGTGGGTTCAGTTAAGCAGTCTACATCTGCCGAAAATGACGTGAAACGGAAAAAGAAAAGTATTCAAGACGATCCCAATGCAAGCAAGGTTTACAAATCATTGTTTACTACGAGTGATGCCGGCAAAACGCAACCTCGCGGACACTGGGTTACATATAATCCATTATATTTTTAGCTTCTTAAGCTGCTTTTGAATGTCAGTGTTACGTTATTTATTGTGTATTCAGTTTTGCATGAAAAGTTATATGTAAAATTCTTATGATTTAAATTTAAAAACAGAACAGCGATGACAGTAACGAATGTTTGTTTACTTCTTACTGTTTACTTTCGCTGTGATTACTGTATTGTGCATTTCACTCATAATAACCACGTGATGCGTATAAATTATCGATAATAAAAATTAAAAAGATCAAAAAACTATTTTTCGTTAGTTAATTAATACATTGAAATTGTAAAAAATGTATATTGAGGAAAAAGTAATGCTTATCAACGATGTCTTTTATTATTGTTCAAATTGTTGTGTGAAAAGTAAACATTTAATGAACATTCCGAACAGATTACTTATAAAATCAATAAGTGTGATAACAAAATGCAATATTTGACTTGTTAAACAATTTAATCACATTTATCTTAACATTTCTTGTGTTTGGGCAGTTCAATTGCAATGAGTTGAAAGAAAAAACATGTACTGTATACTGTAAATTTTAAATGGAGTAGAATTTACAATATGATTCGAAATATGCGCCAAAATCCTAGTTGAAAAAATAGACTGAAAACAGGAGTACAATTTTCAAGGGATGTATGGAAATAATATTATGAATAGAAATGAAATTTAAAGTGGAATCATCAATTGTATTTAATTACCAAATTAATGAGCAAAAAAACTTAATTAGTTGTCTTCAGTGTTGAAAAAGAAATCAACAACGTGCAGAAGCAATTTTGCATTGACTGAACAGAATTTTTAAATTGAAAAATACAACTGAAATCTCTAATCTCAGCAGCGTGCATTGTAAACTAATAAATAAGAAAAACAAACAAACAAAATCTACATAACAAAATAATTATAGAAACGAAACACCAGCACCGACTTGCAATCCACGATGTATTTTGTCTTCAATTTGATATTCCAAAGGGAAACAATAGTTAATTTCAATTCGACAAAAGCTGCCAATTTTGAACAACAGACCCATGCCGACACTACTGCGACGTCGTCCGGTGCTCAATTCTTTGACAAGTTTCGACAGTTCCAAAGAAACAGGAGCATACCAGAGGCTACCAACCGCAGCAAAAGCATGCGCATATAGGAAATCACCAAAAATTCGTCGATAAAGATGCGCAACAAAACACACACTACTAGAGCCTCCTAAACAGTGTCCATTCGTCTGACATCCGATACAATTTGGTGCGAATCCCCTCAAATTTTGCGAACCGCCAAGGAACATCCGATCCATGCAAAGCAACGTTCTGGGAGAATTGGCTATGACGTGATTAAATGAAAAACTGTTCGCGTTGATTAAATTAAATGGCAGTTGAAAATTAGTCTTCAAATCAAGACTGTGACGAATGAAATTCACATCTCCCGAACCCCCGGCCAATTCTTGACTCAACTTGAAAAAGCTCCCTGACGTAGGCATTAGCATATTATTTAAAGTGCAATAGATTAGAGAATTTTCAACACTGTTCTTCACACTATGTCCGGCGTGTTCTCTAACTAGAAACACATCCGATGAAGTTTTGAAATGCCTCCAACAATCGATCAGACATAAACTATAAATCCAATTTTTCCACAAACCATGCCTGAATTCAATACTGGCGCCAACGTCGTTCGAAATTCCACTACACTGCGAAAGAGGTCTCAGTTTGCGGTAAATATTAAAACGCATACCGCTGTTCAAAACTGACAAAAATGGCTTGGCAAAGTCAAAATCAAACATCGCCTTCATTTCTTGACAAACAGAGATGGAACTTTTTAATAACTCTCCGCTGCCAAATGCATTCCTCCATGCCAATTGCATATAGCTACTAGTTTCATTTATACTATTAATTCCAGCACCTGCGTGAAGCTAAAAATATAACAATAAAATGCAACTTTCATTCAACAGTCAATTTCGTAAATTTTACAACCGTAACAACTAATGCTGATGCTCATCTGTCCTAAGATGACCTCTCTGATAACTTCAAACTTAACAATACACAGCAGAATCCGTCGTGTAAAAGGCTCTCACTTTGTAGGTATGATTTTAATGCTTACTTATTGAATTATTTCACTGAATAGTTACAATTTGGATTCTCACTTACTTAATAAAAGTAAAAAAAAACATACATTGACATTACCAAAAAGCGTTTCGGCTCTTTAACTTTCATAATGACGTTTACACCGTTGAATGTTTTATTGCTAGCAGTAACATCTATAGAAATGTCTTGAAACATAGATATATCTTCCATATATTTTTTAAGTGTTACTGCTCGGTTTGCAAGATCTTTTAAATTTGATGCGGAAAAAAGATGCGAACACAATGACACAAGAGCACTGTGCTTTGTCTTCGATACACCGTCAAAAATGACTTGTTCCAATATAATTTTTTCTTTGAGAATTTTCTCTGCATTTGGCTCCTTTCCTGTGAATACCATTCTGAAATATCGAGTTCATTTTTCAAATTGTCCATTGAAATTATTTATTTGAAAATATTTGACAATATGAAATAAAATAAAATGTACCTGCACTTTATTTCGACTTTCGTACAACAATTACAGAAGTGACAATTGATACGGCATTAAAAACACATACATATGTAAATTAACAGCGATTAACTAAACTGATAACATGGTAATTAATCCAAGGAAGATTATAAATTAGATTGTGAATAATGTGAATATTACGAACACTTTCGACAACGCAAGTGACTTTGGAAGCTGGAAAGAAAAAAACTAAAAAATTAATCCATAAATAATTGTTGTAGAGGTAAAATTTTAAAAATATATTTGAAAAAAATGTTTCCAACATTGTTGCATATCGTTTAAATGATGTTTATGTTTCATTATTCATACTGTAAAATCATTGATTTCATCACCTTTTTAATGTAAATTGAAACATTTGAAACAGTGTTGTGAGATGTTTGAACGAAAATTATTTTTGAACTATCCATCCCAGTGGACAATTTTTACCGTTTGAACATATTTATCATTGAAAAAATCCTTGGACAAATATTTTTTGCAGAATCTGATTGGTCAGTTCTGATTAAACAGATCTGGTGAATAGCGTTGATCTAGTTTTGTCATTTCGGTATTTTCGCGGTCGGCTGCGCTTCCGTTTCTGTTTGTTGCCATTGTATTCAGAAACGATTACAATGCCAAAGCATGTGCCATCTGCGCACTTGTCTGCATTTTCCTGCTATTGTGTTAGCGTCAATCAACGGCTCATTGTGAACAGAGCAGATCACCAGACCCAACGGTAACGGTTTTCTGTGGTCGGTTACATTCATATCGACCAATGTGGCGTACCTTTGCGTTGCGTAACTTACCTGCTAAGTCTACAGCATATATATATATAACAAGAAGGCAGGTGAAGCTGAGCAGTGGAAATATGAATATGTACATTGTTGCTGTAGGATTGCGATCAAGGCAGTTCAGTGCGCTCAAAATGTAGCACAATCGACCGCTGCTGGCGCATCGGTAGACAAATTCGCTCGTCTGAACTGTTGACATGGGCTATTATTCACCATTAAACCGACATCAATGAATTTCTTCGTGTGATTCAGGTCAAAAATTCCTCTTCTTCAACCTGCTTATAGCTTAAATGTGCACTCAACTTTGATCATGCAAAAATGAACAACTTGACTACAACAATCGAGTGACTGCTTTGATTTGTCGCTTTGTTTTTAGCATCCAAATCAAAGTGAAACTCGATTTGTAATGATTTCCAATTGATACATTACCATCGAATGCAGGTTCATTTCACAGATTGGTCAATTGTTTGTAAAAATTTAACGCCACACCAAAGCATGCGTAGCAAAAGTGCAAACGAACAACATTGAACACAACAGTTGTGACCAGTGATTAAGCAATAAAAATTCAAAAATAACAAATATCAAAATAGAAAAAAAACGAGCAAAAATAAACAAAGCTACCGTTTTGTCTGCTAAAAATGAGCCGATAAAGCCGCAGGCGTCGCATTCTTCCAGCCAAATTGCAAAACAACCTTATTTTCATTTATATGCCATCGTATATTGCAAAGTTTGAGGAAAAATTTGTTTTTTATTTAATAAATTCTTCATTTACTTAATTAAATTAATAAATATTATATTTTTTTACAACAAAATTTAAAATGCATTATTTTCTTATTGTATAATTTAAATCAAGATAAATTGTGTCATACTGTCATTAAGTGTATACAAGTAGTGTTTTGGCGTTGCTTTGGTCGCTAGTTGCAACGTATAATTTGTTACATTATCAAAATAAGAATTGGCACAACATTTTGGTGTATTTGCGGTGAAAAAGAGTGAATTGAAGTCGTTGAAATTGAATTGAAATTTTACCAAAGATAAAAAGATGGATTTACATTTGTCAGTGAAGAAGATCAAACGGTTGATGAAAGCCGATCCGGCCGTAAATAACGTCACTACACAAGCCGCAGAGGCGATGGCCATGGCTGCGGTAATTGTTGTTTGAAAAAATTTTTTAATTTCAAGATTTTTTTTTTTTCATATTCAATCAATTTGCTATTTATTTTTAGCAATATTTCTGCGTAGACCTCGCGAAGAAGTTGTGCGGTATAGCCAACGGTTATAAACGAAAGACCGTCCGGAAGGAAGATTTCGACACTTGCATCAAATGTTATCCGTCGTTGAAATTTATTGGCGGTGATGAAGTTTAATTTTAAATTAATTAATTAATTTTTTTTTTTAAATATACAAAAACATGTTGTGAATTTGTTGATTATTGAATGTCCTATTTTTTGATAATTTAGATGCAATTGACACGTTCCCTACGCAAGAATTGTGTTCAATTTTTGACGATGAAAATTCCAAGCCTGGTGAAGAAGAAACTTCTGACAGTGACATTGATTCCGATGAGCCAGTTGAAAAGAAGCTGCGCAGTGATATTGAAGACAACAATGAACAACCGGAAGTAGAAATTGAAGAAGAGAACGAGACAAAATTAACCAGTGCAAGTGAAATTGTGGTTGAAGAGCAGAAGAAGAATAATGACGCTGACGAATCTCTCGCTTAGATGTTGTTCAGCAAGCAAATTGTGGGTAAATTTACATAATAATTATTTAAATATTTTTTTGATCGAATGAATTAAGAAAAAAAATAAGAATGTCTGATTTTATTCTGCTGAAAAATATCGCGTTCAATTTTTGCTCGAATTGTTAAGTGTCGATTTGAAATGCTGCACTGAATAGGACCGGTTTTCTGAAAATCAATATTGCGAACTTCTCTCCCTTGTGTAAACACAAAACGCGAACAATCGCTGTTTAAGTCGAGCGTAACTTTATGCAAAAATTTTTTACATGTATTCTTCTATAAGGTTAACTTGCAGGTGCGTTGGATAAAAAAAAAAATTTTTTTTTTTTCAAATTCCAATACAACTGCCCCGAGAATTATTGCTATTTTTAGGTGATTTTTTGAACAAGTCAAAAAAAAAATTTTTTTTACCATACGGTAGTTTGAATAATCAAGTATTGAAAAATTATTTTATTTTAAAAACATCTAAATTTTTTTTTCATTTTCAATCTGTTTGTCTTATTTTGCAGACAAAATGAAAAATTACAGTATTTTATTCCAACTAAAATTTGAAATTATTGTTTTTTTTTCTCATACGATACGATGTAGGAATAGTTTAGAAAAAAGTTATTTTTTATAAACAGAAATATTTAAATATTTATAAAATGAAAGAGTGTATTTGCAGAGTAATTGTTCGTACATGCTATTCAACAAAATTGAAATGATCAACTTTAATTGAGATTGCAAAAATAACACAATAACAGTGAGAAAATGATTTTTTTTTTTAAAAAATAAATAAGCAAAATATTTCATATGACCATTTCATATTGGCCAAAGTTGCAACGATTGAGTTCTGAAAGGAGAAAAAGAAAAAAAATACAAATGTGATTGAAAAAATGCAAATTATTTTACCCGTAGTCATGGTAATGCGATTCAAGCAACAGGTAATTTCGTCGTTCACCTCGGCGCACATTTGCAGAATACCATATTGGCCTGGAATGTTGGGCATCAATTTTGAAAATACATCGATATGATAATTCAGAGCTGCGTTCAAATCTTTCAATAATTGAATTGTATTATTAGCATCCAGTTGAACAACGCTCAAAGAATTTTCACCGAATGACAAACAGACGGTGTTGGTCAAGACTAAAATTGAAATTAAAAAAAAACATATCATTTCAATAAATTTCTTCACATAAAATGCAAACTCACTTCTCGCAGCCCACATCACCAATTGATAATCGTTGTAAACTTTCGGACTAACACCGTAAAGGAAAGTTATGCAAAATTGACGCAACCACAGTGGCAACAATTTCAACGCCCCTGGTATAGAAATTTCAGAACGGATTTTTCCCTTCAAAATGCTCATCTCGTCCTCTTTTCTACCATGCACCGGACCATCAAAGCTCCACTTGCTGACATTGGCATTGTTAGCATTGTCACCATGAATGCGTTCCGCTACATTGGCATATTTTTCTTCGACAATGAAATCATTAAAATCACCCAACACTGCATAGCAAACGTCGCGTATTGTTATCCACAAATAGGGTACAAAACCTGCAATACACTTTTTTTTTTCAAATCATTGAAAATTGCTCAATTTCCATCATTGTTCACACCTGGTTGATTGAATCTCATCAACGTTCTGCAAGTTGAAACACGCCTAGTCAACATTTCCGTGTAAATGAACGCCAGAAGCTTGAAACAATTTAAAATAAATAATATGCAAAAAAAATAAAATAACATTTTTCTTTTTTTTTTCTCTAAAACACATACTTTCAAAACAGTCGGTTGTTGAAGTTTTAAAATATCTGTCAAATAAAGTTTCGAATTGTCAACGGTCGATTTCCGAGGTCCAGGAATTTCGAAACTTAAAGCCTGAAAATCAATTACTTTTCATTATATAAAATTGTCCAGAAGAAGAAATTAAAAAAAAATAATAATAAATTTTTATTTCTACTTCGATCAAAACAACTTGACAAATTTGAGCGAGCAATTTTCGTCGAAAAAAGCCAAAAAACACGATCCAAATGGCAACAACAGACGGCAAGCGACAACATCTAAATGTAAATCATTTCAAATTCAAAAAATACAAAACGTCAATCCTTTTCTTCTTCCCATTACCCAATAAAACCGTCGTCGTTGATTAGCCAATCTAAATATTAAAAAAAAAAAATTTATATTCATAATTTTTTAACTCATAATTCAACATTCTAACCAAAAATAATGCAAATTGTATTGGTAATCAAGATGATTTTTATCAACAAAACAACGATGCGCAAAAATTCATCTTTGTTCTTATTGACAAGTTGTATTGCATATTTCTAAATATTTGAAAATTATTATTCCAACATTAACAACTGATCATCTACTTACGTTGTTTGCTATATTATCGAAAGATAAAAAATGATGCCCTTCTTTGAAAAAGTAAAACGATGCCATACTGCTTGTCAAAAAAGTTCCAAACACAATGCAAAATCCACTGCTACAAACAAATTGGACAATTGATAATTATTTCTTATAATAAATTAAAATTTCAAATTGAATTCAATCGTCGAGATCAAAAACAACACATCACTTGAATCACTTGAATAGAAACTTTACTTTTCAATGTAAAAAGGTGAAAAGCACAACTTCACAACGAATGCCATTGCAATATCTAATACAATATTCGAAACCGTGAACATGCTCACACCAAACAGCCTAGCTTTCCAAAACATCACGGGATGGCCTAAATAATAATTTTTCACTGAAATATCTAAACTGATATATAAATATTAAATATAAACCTTTCAATGCGTATACAGATATGCAACACGACGCGAAACTTATACTGTTCACAGCAATCACCAAAAACAATGTTTCAAAGCTGAAAATCGCTTTTACCACTTCTGCAAATTACAGCACATTTACAACATGTTCAAAGTGATCAATCAAGTACTTACTAATCAATGAATGAAGTGGAGACATCAAAGAAAACAAACATAACGTATATATTAAAAACATTTCGCATATAGCCAAAGATGAATACAAAATTGATGACAAAAATGCCATCGGAAACAGAATCTAAATTATTAACGTTTTTTAGCCATAAAAATTTCTTTTTCACACTATTTAAACATTAATGAAAGCCACCAATTTGTTTTTGAATTATAAACTGTAATTACCTGAAACAATTCGGCGTAATAAAATAAAATAATGCATTAACATTAGCACCACAAAATAATGGCGGGAATTCAATATTAGTCAACAAAAACAAATTAATCACGTCGATTTTTTAAAAAAAATTAAATAATAACGAAAATAAATCCAAATATTTACCTTCTGCAAATACCAATACGATGTATCAAAACATTTCTTATTGAAAGGATGATACACACCATTATAATAACTTGTCCCGAAAATGTTTGTCATACTTTAAGCTGAAACAAAAACTGAAACAACTTATGATAACTAGCTAAGCACAAATAACGCAGCTCAAAATCACCGCTAGACAAATACAGTAAACTATTTGCAAAAATCAAAGTACAACAAAAATTTACCGTATATTTCATTTTCTTCATCACTAATTGTATTCAAAATAAAATTTATTAATTATTTTTAATTTATTAACAAAATTAGTATTTTATTTGTAAGTAAATTTGTTTATTCAAGCATTCCTTTTTTACTGAAGATAATATAATCAACACAAATTACTGCTAGCGTTCCCGCATTGGTTTTACCGCTTGATTGCCTCAGTGTTCTTCGCATACTTTGCTCACATGCAAATACCTTTTTTAGGCATATAAGGTTTATAATTTTATTGGCAAAAATTCCAAACTGTCAATGGTTGCAACATTCGATTTTACATTTCATTCTTTATCAAAATCTTTTCTCTGAAACACCTATAAATTTAAAAATAATTTTTAACATTTTTTAAAATTATGAACATTTTGTTTCATAAGTTCATTTATTCAACACATTTTATATTCATCTTGTCTCATACGTGTCATATTTTGTATTTTCCAACTGAAAATACACCAAATGAGATAAATTTAAAATTTTCAGAAATTAATAAATGTCAGAAATGATTAAAGTGTCAGAAATATAAAACTCAGTGTTCAGTAATTTTCATTTTTGTATCTGCAAAAATTCATTACTGTGATTTATGCTTGATTGTCATTTGTTACAATAACGATTTCATGCAGCACAAAGTTTT
>JYDO01000248.1:25000-35658 GCA_001447755.1 Trichinella papuae | reverse complement strand
AATGCATATTTATGCAATGAAACGTGCAGCACAGATTTCTCTTCATATCTAATGTGAATTTTTAATAAAAATTGTAATGCATTATTTATACGCTTTTTACTGGCAACGTGAATATGCTCGCTTACTGTGCATAGCTGCATCAGTTTGGAGAATGACTAACAGTGGACTGAAAAACTGAGTTGTACACTGCTTGTCAGAACGGCTTCATGTATGATGATAAAAGTAACATTATGAACAATGAATGCATTTTAAAATGTCGAAATCCAAAACCGAAAGCGTTGTCTACATTACAGAAATCATAATCACAATTTCTGCTTCAACGCTGGATCTTATTTACATTAAAATTTGAAATACAAAGTTTTAGAGTTTCTGCTGTAATTATATAAACTATTTTAGCCAACTGTTTTCTTTCTGCATGAGTTTTAATGTGAAAAGTATTCAGGTATTATGTGAAGATTAATCGTTCTATTTTATTGTTTCAGAACGTATTGTTTTGAAATTAATCATAATGTGTTTTGAAGCTCAGCTGCTCATTAGCCATTGATAGTTGATGAATATTTGTAAGTTGTTGAATGCTAAAAGATAAATGAATCTTTCATCAAACAATCACTATATCCGCGTTAGAAATTCCTCTTTTGTCAATTTTGCAAAAAATGTTAGTGAATATTTTGAAGATAACTTTTTATTGGTAAGTTTAATATAACTTATCGCGAACAAAACTGTCCATGTTCATTCCCTGATTTTCACATCAGTGAACTTAATATCAGATAGGTTACTGCGCTGCAAATGATCAGGCTGACTGAGTTCGACTATCGATTCAGTTCCTCAAAGCTTTATTTCGACATATGAGAAAATATACAAAAATATAAAGTGCTCCACACTATTCACTATACAACACAACGCTCACACGCGCCAACACACCGCATTGCACTAACTGTAGCAGTAACTGTGAACTCGCTCACGCCGCTACAAATATATAAACATAAATATAAATATACAATGCCACGCTCGTGGTTCTAAAGAAAACTGATGCTGAGAACATCAGGCGTTACATAACATCAAAGCCGAGTGCCATCTGCACCAAACTCCCATTGTTTCGTCAAGAACAAATTTTTAGTTTTTTTTGTAATATTTGGTAGAATTTAAATTCTTATTGTTAGATTTGTCGCTTGTAGACAATTATCAAATTTCAATTCATTATCAATCCAATGCTCATATGTCGTTATCAAATGTCATAATAATAATTTCCCATTCATCTGTATCAAGCAAGACGACAAAGTCTCACGCATCTCCAAACGCGGACCCGCAGCTTTCCCCCTTCTGTTTCCGGAATCATGCACTCCAACTGATCAAAGAGCAACATAAGAACTCGTGCTCTCTTTTCTAAAGAAAGGGAACTCCACGCAGCCAGGTAAGATTCTTTTTCATCTCACCATCCTCCATTTGCTTTAATTATAGATCCTACTCCAGGCATGTTTGCCATTTCACAAATTCATTTATGCCAGACTTCATCTCTTTCATTTTCATTTCAATGCACATTTATTATTTTTTTCACAAGAAATTTTTCATTAATAAAGAATTGTTTTTCTCGCATTGTTCTTGATTTGCATTAAATAAATTTTCTTCTTTTATAAGCGTTTTCAGTTTAATTACTTGGGTTACATGGATTATTTAACTTTAGAAATTTAACTGTTTTCCATTTCTTTCCATAAAACCTTTTAGTATAACTGTCTAGCAACTTTCAATGACAAACATGATATTTTCCCCTTGTTTAACTAACACTACATGGTGGTCATAAATAAGAAATAATGCAGCATTTGGCTGTTGTTACTTCTGTGAAAGTTGTAACAGATCTCACTTATTCTGTTTTTGTAAGAAAGAACTTTAGAGCCGGAGAGAAATTGCATACAAGAGATACAAACAAACTTGAAGAAACAGAAAAATTGAAAGCAAGAGAAAAGACATTTGAAAAATAAAAATAAAATTAACAGAAAAGAAAAACTCTACACCAATAAAACATAAAAGTATAATTAAAAAATTCAAAAATAATAAGCAACATATTCCAAAAATAAGAATATGAATATAAATAGAAATAGAAAAGGTCGCTTGTATCGATCACTGAAAAGACGGCGAGCGGCTTTAAGTTATGTAAGGAAAGAGTGACTCTTCTTTGTTGCACGAATGCTACAGGATGCGATCGTATACTGCTGCTATTGGTAAATCAAAACGTACACGAGCTATGATTGCTGTGCAGAAGTTGCCGGTGGTTTATGATTATCAGACAAAACCTGGATGACAGGAGATATTTTTTTCCGCTGACATGATGGGATATTTATTGCTCACGTTAAGCAATATCAGCAGAAGACAAAAAAAAATCAGGCAAGATGCTACTCATAGTTGACAATGCACCTTTTCATCCTAGTTTCGAATTGATAGCCGTAAAAATGGCTTGTTCAAGATTGTTTTTCCACCTAATGTATCGTCGCTTGTTCAGCCAATGTATCAAACTGTTATTCAAAGTTTAAAAAAGCGGTATAGAAAGGAACTCTTGCAAAGAATTGTCCTTTCAGATGCTGACGGAGACGATCTGGTAAGGAACATAAATTTGTAACATTGCTGCTATTTGATTGCGCAAGCATGGAACTCGATTTCAAGATCTACTTTGCGCGTATCAAGGAATAAACTTCTTGGTTACAATGAAGAATGCGTAATCTAATCAACAGACTGTGATGATGACTGTACAGCTGTAATAGAAATGAATGTTCAAAAATCCTGAGTTATCACGGGATGAAGTCAAACAGTTAATAACCGTTGATAATACCCCATTATTAAGTACATTAACCGATGATGAAATACTCGAGGTAGTGGAAAAAAATGAAAATAAAGATGTCGATGTGTCTGATAAAGCAAATAAACTGCTGAGCCATTTAGAAGCCCATTCTTGCCTCAAAGTCGCCTTCAAATGAATGGAGCAGCAGAAAGAATCCAGTGCTTCTCAGCTGATGCTAATGAGACGTATTTGGGATGTCGCTGCAAAGAAGCTATCTTCGTTCAAACAGAAACTTATTACTGATTATATAAAATATGACGCAAATTAAACCTGATGCTTTTTGAATGTACCGCTGAAGAATATAATCGACAACGTTAATAAACGCTGCCATTTAAGCGAGATAAGGGCAAGTAATGTCGCATAATAAACGGAATGTCTACTATTCCACGTCTGATTCCGAAGATAACAGCTATAAACGCTTCAATTATGTACTATGTATTTTGAACATTCAAAACGTATAATTATCTAAAAAATTCGATTATCCGTAGGACCCCCAGAAATCATATGCTCAGATAATCAAAGTTGCACTGCATTTACCAAAAAAAAAGCATTGACCGTATAATTATCTGAAAAATTCGATTATCCGAAGAACCCCCAGAAATCAGATGCTCAGATAATCAAAATTGCACTGCATTTACGAAAGAAATGCATTGCATTTACCGAAAAGTAAAACGGGTAATTAAAAATGTATTCTAATATTAACTCACTCAACTGACTTCAGTGCTTGGATTCATGTCGTCTATCTACAAAAAAATTAAAAAATAATAATTAGCAATTTTGTAATAAAATGAAATATAAATAAATAAACATAAAATATAATTTAAATGCATGAAGAATCGTTTTTATAAATAATAATCAAATGAAAAGAATTTGTTTTGAAAACAATATAATAATGTAAGTGTTAGAATTAAACTACATGCTAAATGGGAACAAGCAAAAAACTCAAAATATTGTGATAGATAAAAATAATTGCATACAAAAGAATTTTGCGGCATCAAAGTCAAGACACTGTATTAATCAAATTATAACCATACAGGGTTGTATTTAACATAATTAAGCTATGAAAAAACTTCATCCTTTCAAAGTTTCTCTAACCTAGAATTCGAGAATAAGGACCCACAGATAATCAGGCACACCTTTTCTCTGCAGTTCAGCTTCGTGTCGTCCGCGTCTCCATTTTTCTATATATCTGTAAAAATGATAAACATTAAAAGGAATATTTACCATACATGCACCTCTATGTTTATGCATACATTACAACTTACAAATAATATGCTCAATTGAAAACAATATTTTCAAGCAATAACGAGCAAAATAAAAAAAAGGAAACTTATTTCAACAGCCGTTTTCTCATTGTTCATGCTTATCACATTCATTTGATGCTATTCTTGGCCAAAATGAATTATTTATAAGATATTAAAATAAAATAAACAAAAGAAGACATATCTGTTTTATGTATACTCAACGGACTTTTCAGGGAAAACGCCGCATTGTTTACCGGCAGCACTCCGTTAGCTTACAACTGCTTCAAATAAAGCATACTAAGGAAAACGTTATCGAACGCTACAGTCCGCCACGTCAGTAAAACAAACAAGCACATTGGTTGCTTATTAGATAAGGATTCCATGAAAACTGAATTTGCACGTCTGAAAAACAACCCTCAGGTAACGTTATTGGAGATAGCTTCAACTGAACTTGCAAACAACTTCCTTTTCTCCACTCATCTCGACAATGTTACAAAAAACTGCAATAAAAATGCTCATTAATCTGAAATGAATATTAAATAAATCTCAACAATAATAAACGAATCTGATTATTGATCATCTAAAACAACTGCCAACTAACCAACACCTCATTAATTTATACGTACAGTATTTTTTTTGAAAATTATTTTCATTCCCATCTAGAAAATGTGACTTAGGAAATTCAAATTACAATGGCCAATAATTTAAAATATTAAAACAACTTAGACCTATCTCAGTTTTAACAGACTAACCATTATAGTTATTGAACATCTTAATAACACTTCCAACAAACTGTTTGCCAACTTAGATGTAAAACTCCTGAACTCATGAGACAGAATTGCTTAATAATGCACTCAGTATCCATTTTCAGTTATATTTTTAAGCAATTACGAAATAAGTGAAGAAAAGTAAAACTTAACTTAATAAGCGTCTTCTCCTGATTGAGATCCATCCTTATTTATCTGCCATTCTAAACCACGACGAACCATTTTCTAGAAATTATAATAAAATTAACAAAAAACGAAACTGTTTTGTGGGCCTACTACCGTCTTTTTGTTGAAAACGCAACACCGTTCAGTCACAGCATACCGTTAGCCAACAATTATTGCAACTGATGCCGAAAAAGCGAATGCATAGCACTGACATAGAAATTTGCATAAAATTGATTGGTGAACAAGTACTACGCCATTGCTCACTCTGCTGGGCCAACATAATTTTGGTGTACGTTAGCTGAAAAGCAAACAAATAGCTATATCGCTCAAGCAAATTTGTATGTCAACGAAACAAGGCCCATTTCAATTTGCCTTCGGATCGCATAATTCGACTGAATTAAGCAATCAAATATTTCTATTAACCATTATGTATCATTAAAGTTAAGCACTGCTTTATAAAGTGCAAAAGTTGAAATCACTGTAAAGATTGCCGTAAATTATCAATGTTTACGTAAATTATCAAACCATAAGCATTATGTATCATTTAATATTTTAATTTTTGATAAAAAAAATCTAGTATTTAGTTATAAAACATGTCAGGCGTACTCTAAACTGTTTTAATAAAAAAATCTTAAACTTTGTGAAAAATTATTCAGAAATAAGAAATTATTTTTTAATGCTTCGTATTTTAGATTGGAAAAATCGCTGTTAAAAAAAGGAAAAACTGCATTTCACAGAAAACGTACAGTAAAACAATTAATTTTAAACAATTTAAATATACATACACTGGTGCAAAACAATCAGAAAACAAAAAATAGATTAATATTAAACATTTACTTCGATGCAGATTCTTTTAAACTATTTCTTGTGTATTTTTTGACGTTTACTAATTTCTTCTAGTCAAATGGAATTCTACATTTTGCATTTTTTATAAACTTAGTAAGCAACAAAACATTTTGTTCTCCAAGAATTGTTAATTATTAATAGACAATGACAGCATTAACTAATTATAAACTATGCAAACAGCCTCTGCTCTTCTTTTATCAGTATGTTAGATTGCAACAGTTTTATCTGTGAGTTGAAAATCAATATACTGTACATTATAATCTCTTAAATTTTTGCAACTTTACGGCATTCCTCTATTCGTAAATTTGAACGCAAAATAAATTTAATTTGCATCTCAAATAGACAGAGCGCTCATTGCGCTATTCAACCTAAGTATGAAGTGGATATATACACTGAGCATTCAGGCAAAATATAAACTGATTTTCAGTTTTGTACTTTAATTTAGAAAGATAATTTCCTGTTTTTAATTTTTATAACAAATGTGAAATGCAATTTAAAGCATTTTAATCAAAAATATGTACAAGAAAAATTATTCATATCAATTAATAATTTCTGTTGCAATAAAAATTTTTTCAGTGCTTTAATTTTTGAACAACCTGCGAATTTTTAGCAGTGTAATTTTTAATTGATTTATTATTTATTCCAGCTAGTTTAGAGAAAATATCATGAAACGGAAAATTCCTTCCAACTTTCTGATAATTGAATCTAGACTGGAATAAAATTCACCAGTTCATAAAAATGAATAATAAGTGGGTCTTGAAAAATTTCGAGATCAGTAACGCACTTTATTTTTTTTACAAAATGTAATAAGGAATACAGTATTTTCATTCATCGGAAAGTATAATTTGTAAAACTTTGATACATATTTCAGTATATTCAAACAACACCTTAAGTGCTGCTATCTTGTTTCAAACAACGTGAATTACAGTTGCAATTTAGTTGCATTTAGCTATATAATAAGCTTTATTACAGTATTCAATTTTCGACTTTGCATTTTGGCTTTAACAAACGCAATGTTGAACACCATTTGTCATTGGACTTCTTTCGCTGCAAGTTCTGAATGTTGCTTTAAATAAGAACTGATCACAAAATTGAATGCTTCTCATCGTGTGTAATTATTACTGTATAACTTTCGTGAAGTTCCATCTTCAGTAAGTCAGTCTGTAGCACCATTTGGATATGGTGAAATTTGATTTAAATTTCAACCAGCGCGAACTAATTTAAAATTAAAAAATAGCCCAGACAAATAAAAGCACCAACGCAAAAGTGAACGGCAAAACACCCAAGCAGCGCGCATTGACGAAAATATGATGCAGATAGAAAATAAAATGATTTTGATCACCGCTCTGAAAATTTCAATAAAATAAAATGAGTAGAAGCAATGGACAATTTGCAATTAAGAACAACCTCAGTCAGCTAAACGAGCGTTTCAGTTTCAGTTTTAATTTTCAGCAGTTGAACAGATTGGCATTTGCATACGTCATTGTATAGCTTGCAAAACGTTGACGGTGAATAACTATATTATCAATGTTAATTATAGTCAATTCAAAAATTTATTCCTAATCAAACTTTCATGCGACAAACCAAATGTCATCTGTCTAGCAATGCAGTACATTTCCGCTTTTGGCTTATGCATAATTGATGAAATTCCTGAAAACATTCGGCAAAACACTTTCTGTATGTTATGCAAAATTTTCAAATAACTGCAATATTTTGCGCATTAAATTAAGGGTATAGTTTAAAATTTACGCATTTGGAAATTTTTTTCAAGTTTTTGAAAGTTCGCCTTTTCATAATTTTTATTTTTTGATCCATTCAAAATGACCATTTCAAAGCAGAACTCACTGCTACTGAAACGATTAATTTATTCACTTTTCATTTATCATTCTTTCTCAATAGAACCGATACAAATTCAAAATGAAATTAATAACTTATTGCCTGAGTTTTGTTTATTCATATTGTACATGATATAAATTTTAAGAAAGCAACTGTTTTGTAAAGCAGAATTTCTGTTTCAGGAAACAGATTCAATCAGCTGAGCGTACCACCAATACCAAACATTTCATCATCATTACCTTGTTATAAATGCCAACTGCATGCTTTATTATAGTTATTTTTCGCACCGGTTTTGAGAATACAATAATATAGCCGCTTAGCATATCCGTCGTGAAATTATCGCTGTAAAAGTGTTGGTTTAATTAGTAAAATCACTGACAATGCTAGTTTCTCAAATTTCACTCCGCTAATTTTAAGCACATGTATTTTAATAACTCTGGATTTAAATTCAATTAATATTCAGACTTAATTCATGATTTAGAAGCATTAAAGCAGCAAAAGATGCTTGTTCCAGTGAAGAAGCCGGCATACTTCTTTTTTTTCTTTAGTTTAAAAATTGCACAAGGATTGATTTCACTGATCAGTTTAAAATAAATTTGATAAACGTTTCAGCATTTTGCTTTAGGCCTTTTTGTGATAAGTGAAGGAAAATTTAACAGCTGAAAAAGTATTGTCAATGTTTTCCATTGCTATCAATGTTCTTGACATGGTAAAGTGGATGTGCCAGCTTACTGATCACATTACCACTAATTTTGCTTGCATATTCAAAATCAGTACTTTTTAAAAATTTGTCTTTGAACATTGGACAAATCTCGTTTTAGCGGCTGCCAAAATGCTAAAACAAAAATGTTTCAGCATTATTAAATTTAACACATTTTTACAATTTCACTGTTAACTTTTACAACTTATGTGCATTACGCTATATTGTGTTGGAATAAAATACAATAAAATATGTAAATTGTTGTACAATATAATTAGCAACAAAATTGGCATATGCTTTATTTTAAAAGTTAAACATCTTTATTAAAACACTGATTGGTTATTACTGAATTAGTTAAAAGAAGAATATCTCTACTTACTTCGCCGGCGTGCCATTTTCTTTGATTTTATGACTTTCTAAAAGACAGTTTGACTAATTAACAAAAAACCACTTGCAAAATCTTACCAGTATATAATAAAACAAGTCTTGCTTATAGTCTCTATTTCCATTTTTTACATTTGCATCTGTGAAGTAAAATTCATGACAATATATTTTAAATTATAAATTCTGACTATCATTTTTACCTTTTTCCTCGTTAGATATTGTTTTGAACGTTTTCAATTGTTTCGAAATCTAAATTAGTTGATTTTACAAAACAATAGAAAACACATAGCTATGTTGCAACGGTTTTAGCAAGGCAAAATAGCAATTTAAATTAGTTCATCTTTTGGCTCATTGCTATTAAATTAAACATTATTTACACCCTAAACAGTTTAATAATCATTGAATTTCAAAAAAAATAAAAACCAATAACTCATAATCTTTTCATTAATAATAAAAAGTACCGACTAGCTTATTCTTGAATTTAATCTAGAATAATGATCAACCTGCGTGTCATACCATCAAGTCTTGTATTACATTTTCAATTTTGGTACGCAAGTCGAGTGAATCATAAAATTTATTATGAATATTTTGTGGGGCAATCTGTTCAGAATGCATCATTGCTGAAAGTGGAAAATATGAGTGTTTGAAATATAGTTTGAAAAGAAGAAATATTTTTTTTCTTACTTGCTATACTGCAAAACAGCAACATGTATGTGAACATAATTGTAATATATAATTCTTTTGGTGAGCACTTTCAGTTCAATAAGAATTACAATACACTTGAGTAGGGTGTCAGTTGAAATTTATATAAAATTTATATATATATTCAGCAGTTAGACAGAAAGGCCGAAATGAATTGAGAAAATTCCAAGAATGCTGTGGGATGAGCAAACAAATTTACACGTCTACAACGTCTGGCAAACATCTTTACGAGCATTGCTCTCTTTATGAGATGAGTCCACAAAAGTAAAAAATATGACAATCGATAAGCCAACCAACTAACTATTTATTATTCAACGTATCGAATCATACGCTGCTTTGCTGTTAATCTGTTGGTATTTGTGTTGTTGGCAGCTGAATTTATCAGAAATTGGATTTTCCAACAACACCAATTTACTTCTCACCATGAAGCAAGCAAGCAAGCAAGCAAGCTCACGTTTTGCAAATAATTTTCTATTTTTAAAATTACATGTTTAAAAAACACAACAGAATGAGCAATTTAATTTTGTTTGTTTGTTTTTTTTTGGTAACATCTACGACTCTGTTTATTCCTGTGCTTATTTTGAAGCACGTTTACTTCTTTGCACGTCATGAAATAGTCGAAATTAAAATGGAAAAAAAATCTGTACATTTATTTATTTATTTGTCTATTCAGATAGCTTTTGAAAATGGGGAAATAGCAACATGTTATAAAAAAACAATAATAAAATTGAATAATCCTTCTCAATTTCAATGCTTGATATTCAATTACATTTCTGAGCTGTGAAAATTAACAATTTGAAAGTTTAATCAATTCAAATTGAAAATGAAGCATAATTTTAAACATAATGTAACTTTTATTTCAATTCAGAAATGCAAATATGTATTTTTTTTGTTCAAAAATGCATTCCCTATGCAATTCCGTGCAATTAATTCTTATTCACTGCCAATAGCCGCTCTTTTGCAATGGAAATTGACGAAATATCTTTACTATGCATAAAATTTACATTCGCATTTGCATTTTATAAAGTTGTTCTAGCTCATTTATGAATAGAGTGTTTGAGAGGAAATTGAAAATAAATGTTAATATACAAGTTGATCTTTTCAGGTATGCATTCCAAAAGCAGTGCAATGAACTTGCAAAAGTCAATATTTACAACGACAAGCAAACAATGAATCATTGATCA
>JYDO01000248.1:0-20000 GCA_001447755.1 Trichinella papuae | reverse complement strand
ACGAACATTCATTCTTTCATACACTACACTCTAAACGTGAAAATATATACAACTGCACACACTTGAACTTACTTTTCGTATATATTTTTTTTTCGAATCCCCATCTGGTCATAAAGCCATTGACGAAAACAACGCATTCTGTTTAAATTTTATTTACAGTCTCACCTACAGTAATCTTTTCTACACGTGCACAGTTTTATCTTCAATATAAAATATATGACATAAAAATTTATATATTAAAATAAAAAAATGTATTTAAAATGTGAGATTAATTAATTTTTTTTTTAATTTTGAATCACAACATTGAAGAAAATTTGTTTTCAATTTTATTGAAACTTGACTATTGTTAATTGTTACAAAAATCTTTGTTGTTTTACTTGTTAAAAAAGAAATCCAAATTGTAAAAAAAAAACAGCTATGAGCACTTCGAAAAAATCTGCAAAGCAAACTGAATTGGAAAATCTCGTGTAAGTTAGTTTACTTTGTTTGATGTTTTATTCGTGAATACTTCTTTATTGTTTTTGTTATATTTTAAAATATTGTGTTGTAATGATTGTAATCTTTTTTTTTCAGCCGACAACCGAAAACACAAGCTGGAAAACGTTATTTAGCCAATCGTGCGCCGAAATTGGTTGAAAATAATAAAAAGACCATCTTTATTCGTGGTCCGCATACGAAGAAAATTACAGAAGAATGTTTGAACAATTTAGTAATTGTTTAGTATAATATTTTTTTGTACATTTGAGTGTTGACAATAAAGTTTTAGTATCAGTTGAAAAAGCCGGATGCAGTTTGTTTGAAGCGGTAACATTTTGAACGTGAATAAGGTAGTGTTAAGTGCTTTTTATTGCAAAATGTTCATATTTCAGAAACAATCAATTTCGACCGTTTGAAGATGAAACACCAATTGAGAAATTTTGCAAAAAATATGATGCTTCGTTGTTTTGTTTTGCCAGCGATACCAAGAAGAGACCGAATAATTTAATTTTAGGTTTGTAACTATAGAAAGAAGTGAATGTAATTTATTTGAATGCTTTCAACATTTGATTTGATTTTTTGATATTTTTGTACAAATCACAATTCCATTTGTATAATAGAATGTGAATGTATTAATTAGCGATGTAGAATGCACATTTTACTGTGCCGCTTGTTTAGGTCGAACGTACGATTTCAACGTTTTGGATATGTTTGAATTTGCTATCGAAAGTTTTGCTTCAATTTACGCATTTAAGGTGAATTGCTTTTCAAAATTTTTTCTTTTATTAATATATATATATTCTTTTTTCTTAAAAGAACTGCTACGTTCCACTGTCTACCAAGCCATGTTTAGTTTTCCATGGTGAAGAATTCCAAAATGATCCAGTATATTCACGTTTGAAAAGTCTGCTTATTGGTAAATATGAGTGCATTAGCGTTGTTGGTTTTATTTGTTTTACAAACGGATTTGTGTTAGATTTTTTTCGAGGTCCAACTGTAAAAAAGTTACGTCTACAAGGATTTGAATACACGTTGTCCTTTACAGTTTTCAATGATCAAATTTTGATGCGAGCTTACAAGTGAGTGTTGTTTAATTTATTGAACAATATACAATTGTTTGTTTGTTTGTTTGTTTGTTTGTTTGAGGAATTTGCTGAAACGTTCCGGTAGTAAAATACCGTTGATCAAATTGAAACCTGCCGGACCATCGATGAACTTGGTGTTGCGTCGTCACAAGCTTGCGTCGGATGATTTGTTTCGCCTGGCTTGTAAAATTCCAAAAAGCGTCGTAGTACAGAATGCTTTTTTTACGATTAATTTAAATTAATTTCATTTTTATTTGGATGTTCTTTTTTCAGCCTCGTAAGAAGAAAAATATCGAACACGATGTATTTGGTACTAAACATGGGCGTGTACACATGCAACGGCAAGACTTGGGCGAGTTGAAGCAGAGGAAGATGAAAGCGTTGAAAGGGAGAACAAAAAAGCAACAAGAAGCTGAATAACATTGTAAAAAAATGTGCGAATAATATTCATTTGCGTTTTTTATATATTTAAATTGACTGTTGCTGTTTGCGCGTGAGTGAATTGAATTAGCAAGTTGCAAGTGTTTTCTCATGCGGATTGTGCATGTCAGTTAATTTGATTTATTCTATTCTACGTCGACTTTTATTTGACACCAACTTGCAATTAATACAATTTTTCATGCGTATTATTTCAGATATTTTTCTTATTTCTAAATTTAAAAATATTCCATTTCAAAATTGCATTCTCATCAATTGTGTATGATGATGATTCATTTGTAAAGAGAAAAAGAAGAAAAATTTTCTTGTGTCAAATAAAATTGAATGAATAAAATGGCAAGTCGTCGTTGTTGGTCACAATTTGTTCAAGGTGAAGCAGTTGTGCCGTGAAAATTTGATATGATGAATCTCTTTCACCCGGATCACAGATATATATATATATGTTGCATAAGAGAACAAATGATATGAATTTAATGACATGAACACTTTTATTGGCAAGCTCTGCGTCGGATGAATTTGATTACTATTAAATGTTTCACATGTTGGCGGCCGGCAGAATTAAACAGATATTTTGAGAATCAATAATTCATCGAAGTATTAGGATCTGATCCCATGGAAACGGATCAACAACGCTGGTAAATATTAATTTGTTTGACCAAGCTTACTCTTGATCAAGCCGAGCTAGTGAACTTGCCAGCTGCAAAATAGCTGCGTGCGATAGCTTTGTTCACCGCTGGCGCCTTTGCTTTCAAGTTGACACCGACGATCCATGATGGGCTCACCGTGTGATTACTTGTCCGCCTCATTAGTCAGTTTTCAACGTCCAATTTGTCAGAAAAAGTTCAAAAATATCCCACCCGAACACGAGTAAGCATATTTAACAATAAACAACAACAACAACAACAACAACATCAAACAGTGATATTTTATATATTTAATAAATTTATTTATCATAATTATTTAAATGTTTGTAAAACAGAGTAAAACTTGTTGTGGATATTGCTTTTGTGGAATATAAAGTGGAAAGTATGAGTTAAAAAACAAAAAAAAAATTGCTTTTTTATTCAAACTATATATATATTTTTTTGTAGAGATATTTTTGTTTTTAAATATAGTTGTCAATGCATTATTTGTTTAGATATGATGATAATGGTTGAATTAAGTAGAATAGTATGAATTTAAATTTGCAGCTGTTAGTGAATTGTTTTTGCATTTTTATCATTTGAAAGTGATATGGTGAAAGTGTATGGTGAACTTTTTCTTCTATTGTCGTAATCAATAAAACTGAAATGAATTTTCTTTAATTTATTAAAAGTTATTTATTCTTTAAGAAAATATTTGAAAAATTCAATTGCATTATAATAATCTAATTTGTTTATAATATTTTCTTTTGAACTTTTAAACCACTGAACACTAAAAGTGTTGATATTGTGATATTATAATTGAATGCATTTTTTTTGACATTTATTTATTTTGTTCCTTTGCATATGTTCACATCAAGGTGCAGAAAATTTAATTTTAATTTGAAAAACAAAAATGAATTTTATTGAACTTGAAAGCTGTTAATCCAACACTGCAGGATGGTTTTTTCTACTTTTTTCTCCCACCAAGATCAAAATGCACCGTGCGATCATTTGCACTTTTGCATTAAGAATCTGCAAGTTAATTGTTTACATTTGTGGTTTCCGCACAGAAATCAATAAATCAAAAAGCATGCTGCCAAATCAGTAAAAAAGCCTATTATGAGCGTTTTCATTTTTGCTTTTCAAAAATTTCAATCATAAATACATTTTTAAATTAATAATATTTCACACTGAATAATAATAATGATAATAATAATAATACTGAAAGTTTGTTTTACTTGATGTGCAGAAACGGAAGAGAATGTAGAGGTTGAAAAAAAATTAATAGTTTTTGAAATGAATTTCCAATCCACCGTAACATTTAAAATATTTTTTTTATTCATAATTATTTTATTTATTTATTAAAGAAAATAATAATATTCATTTATATTTTGCGTCACTGTTCCGTGTGAAGTTAGTTGAAAAATCAATCGCAAAAGCATTACAGAAGAAAAAAAAATCTATCGAAAGTTAAGTTTCAAAAAGAGAAAATTTAATTAAAAGAATTTAAAAAAAAAATTTTAAATCTTGAACAAAAAAAAATAACTAAAGAGCTTTGTTAAATTGATTTTTCACAAACTTCCAAATTTATTCTGCATGTCCATAAAATTAATCACATTTATACTCGAATAGCAAAGATCAAAACATCAACTTGGTCAGAAATGCGAAAATAACTGCTGACAACAATTTTTGAAATTTTAATACGCAATGTTTATTGTTACAAGTGACTCGCTAATAGATTGACAGTTTGAAATGGGAAATTTTCATTAATTAATTACAATGTGTATTTTAATTTTTCAAAAAATTAATCATCATTAAAAAAATGAAGATAAAACAATTTTCAAATCAATCAATAAATAATTGAGTTCAAATTTAAATTGACCTAATTTTGGTGAACTGTTTTATTGAAAATCAAGTTATACATGTTATACAGGTATAACTTCAAATATATTGAAGAGTGAGACAAAAAAAAATAACACTTTTCACAAATGAAAATTGTAAAAGCTGAATAAGTTTGTTCCATATTGAAACTTTGAAACCAACGAATTTTTTCATTTCGCACTCAACATTTGTATTCAATTGTAAATTTTACTGACTAAACAAGTTGATTCGTTTTCTTTATTAAATGCAAATATCATATATACATATATGTATTCGAATTTCGTTGCATTGGTAGTGAAATTTCATCTTTTGCATAATGCATTTATCTGTAAACTTTTATTAAATGAGCAAGCTGAATTTAGAAGCTCATGACGAGATTCTACGAAATGTTTACATTTAATTGAGGTGTATATTTCTAATAAAATTGCATTTCCAAGGTTACTTCAATGTGCATAATACGTCAGAAGAATTAGAAGAATCATTTATCGATAATGAATAGAATAAAACTTCTCCTTTTTACAAAGGCGAAAAGCGAGTCATATTATTGACCATTTTCATTAAATAAAAATAAATTATATTTACCGCTTTTTTAATTGATTGATTTATAATACTCATTCAAATATTCTGTTGAGTGCATTTCAAATGATAATATTGTTCAATGACACGATTGTAAGTGTCTCTATGATATATTAAAAGCTCAAAATTCAATTTATTGTCACTGTTGCTGTGGAAAATGCAATTATAAAGCGAATTAACGGATCATAAAATTAACGGAAAATAATTAAATTTTAGAAATTAATTTCCGTACTTTTAAATTAGAAACTTATTCTATCAATCAACTTTAATTTTTTTCGAAAAGAACAGTTGCACAATTTCAAACATATTATATATATACGTATATATCAATATGAAATTAAAAGAAAGGAAGAAAAAGTCTAATCAAAAATTATAATACATATATATTTATTTATCAAATTTTAGCAAACGTGTAAATAGCAGGTGCTTGAGAACTCGTCATGCTCCGTCGTCAGGTTCTTCATCAGAAGTGACCAGCATGTTCAATATTGGATCAGGAAATGAGAAAATGCAACATTATCGTAGAAGAGCTGCCAAAGTACATCAGAACAGTGGTTCCACTCAATTGCGATGCCAAAATTTAGTTTCTAAAAGAAACCACAATGGTGCTTCAAATACTACAACAACAACAACAACAAACAAACACAAAATTACTGCACAAAACTGCAGTGAGTAGAGTCGGATTGTATTTATTTTGTTGTTGTTTTTTTTTGAAATTTAAATAATTTTCATCTCAGAAAATACAAAAGGTTCATCAGAAATTCATTTTCGAATGAAACAATCACCACTGAACCGATCCACATCTGCCGTGGATAATTGTCACAACGGCCAATCACACACAGCCCAAATCAAGGGAAATTCAAACAGAGATTTAACAATAAGCCGAGCAGAAAACCAAATCCCAAATTCAAGCAAGAACCACTTACGTCCGAATTGTCACAACGATTGCGCAATTTTCAAAAGTCAATCTTTGACATCACTTACAGGGCAGCGTAATTTAGCTCAAGTGAGATGAAAAAAAGAAAATCCAACGAAATACTCTTTTTGAACTTTATTATCTTTTTTTTTCAGACAGTACCGTCGTCGTCCATAATTGAACTACAGTCTGCAAAGCAAATTTCACACTCTGAACAGCACCTGGCCATTGAAGCTTCAACTGTTGACGATGAAGAACTAAATCCGGACAATTCAAGATTTACATTCTTGACAAACAATGCTGAAGCAGAAGAGGTTATCATGATGAGCATTGATCATAATCAAAAAATGAATTGAACACATATCAATCATTTGATTTTCATTTTTTTTTTCAGTTTAAACACGACCCTACAACGTCGAACAATGTTGAAGAGCCGGTCGTGGAAAGTTTCAAACAATTCAACGTAGAAGATACGGCAAGTGAAGAAACCGTCGACAAGCCTTCACGAAGCGACGAAGACAACACTAGCGTTTCGGTGAGCGCGACCACCAAGTCCAATTCCATTGCTACATCCGACTCGCAGGACAAATCAACGGCTGCGACAAATGATACAAAAATAGGTATGCATTATTTTCTGTGCTTCTTCTGACCAACACTTTTTATTCAAATTTCATTTGCAGAAGTCGACTCGTACCTTATACCGTGGCTTTTGGACAACGTTTCCATGGTTGTCAAATACCGACTGAATACAATATTGCTCAGAGATGGTAAGAAAAAAACAAAACTCTTCAAGCATTGTTTTCTTCTTTCAAACAAGCAGCTCGTTTTAATTCAGCCATTTGTGGAACCACGTCGTTTGTCAAAGATTCCGGCGGTGAAAATTTCGAAATGAACGACTGCATCGACAAAATTCCCTAATCTCAAAAGCAAAAACAAAAAAAATGGATGCCTAAACACAATTGCTGCCTTAAGGGAAAAATAAATTTCACAAAAAATGATGGGCAGTTGTAAACAAATTTATTTCACGTTCCAACTTTCCACCGTAATACAACGCGTCAGTCAAATTTTATTTTTGTCTTGTTAAAAATAAATAATAACTGCAAACTAACGTACATTTACTGTTCTGTTTATCTGTTCATTGCAATTTTTACAAAACTTATCAATTATCTACTTTCCACAGTAAATACAAATCAACCAACTTTATTTACCAGATTTGTTGATTGTTTTTTTTTCAAAATTTTAAAATTATTTCTTTAAGCATTTTTTCACGTAAATTACAAACTCAAATGATAAAATAATTGAAATACATACAGTATGACATTTGTATGTGGAAAAATTCAATCAATATTTAAAAATCTTGATTATTTTTAAAAATTACTGTGGCATGTGGTACGTCATAACAAAACAATTACGCAAACAAAGAACCGTAACAGGGTTAATCAATCATTTGTAACGCGGTGTTGTTTATTTTAGAATGAATGTGCTGCACCGAATGAACAGTTTCGCGGCAACAGATTTTGGTAAATGTTGTGTTGATGTTGTTGTTGTTGTTTGGATTTGTCGATTAAGCAACGGTTTTGTTTATTGTTTGAGATTTGTGCAGTATCACGTATGGCAGTGAGGTGTTGTACAATTTGGGATACCACATTAAGAGCATTGCCGAAGAAGCGGAACGCCTGGAGACCCAAGAAAAAGTAAGAAGACGAGATTTCAGTTGTATGTAGCGTGCATTTGGTGTGACTTTTGTTTTCCAGATTGGTATCATCAAGAAGTTAATCAGTTTCACAGATTTGACTTCACTGAACGCCAATGATTCAGCTAAAACTGTTAAAAAGTTGATCGACAAAGCTGCCCAGCCGTTTGCTTCATCTCTCATAAGCGACAGGAACAATACCTGTTGTGCTGCTGCTTGTGTTTACCCTTGCTTGGTTAAAGAAGCGGTTGCTCATCGAAACTTGATTTGTTCACTTGGAAGACCATCCGTTGCCATTGTCACCGGTATGCAAGAAGTGTTGATTTGTCATCTTGTGAAAAGTTCATGTATCAAATGTTGAGCTTTATTTCACTTCAGTTGCTGGTGCATTTCCATCCGGCATGTACAAATTGACCACTAAAGTACACGAATGTCAAGAAGCGAAAGAGGACGGTGCAGATGAAATTGACGTCGTCATCAATCGTGGGCTGGTGGCAACCCACAATTGGAAAGGTGATGGTGCAAAATTGGGAACCAAAAAAAATAAAAAATGCATATTGCATATTTAGAATTGTACGACGAGTTGGTAGCAATGCGAAAAGTGATCGCTTCGCCGACTTTGATGAAAACCATCTTGTCAACCGGTGATATTGCATCTCCTTTGGACATCTATGCAGCGGCTACAGTGGCAATGATGGCTGGTAATTTTTTGCTTTTGTCTTTGTCGAATTATGTTCAAAGCTTGTTGTTGTTGTTGTTGTTGTTTTTTCACAGGAAGTTCATTCATCAAATCTTCCACTGGCAAAGAGAAGCTCAATTCCACAGTACCAGGGAGTTTGGTAATTTGTTTGGCAATTCGATCGTTTTTCTTGCGATACAAGCGTCAAGTGATTTTATTTGATTAAAAAAAACAAATATGTATATTAATTAATTTCAATATTGTTTTGACATAGGTTGGTTTCAAAGCGGCTGGCGGTATTAAAACTGCACAAGAAGCAATTGTGTATTACGTTCTTGTCAAGCAGATTCTTGGAGAACGATGGCTGTCGAGAGAATATTTTCGCATTGGCGCTTCGGAATTGTTGGATGATTTGGTGATGACATTGGAAAAGCTCACCTTTAGGGCTGCATCGTCGGTTGGAACTAAATAGATGATCATGATTATGTTAAATGCTTGGTGATGGGTTGAAAAATGATTTACTGGTGATGTTTTTACTGTGACCACGTTGATAACTGCTACTAGCGAAAGCTGAATTTCCAATAAATTATCTGTGAACAGATTATTTGTTATTTTTCTTTTTGAAAATTATAATAAATTTGAAAATTGAAACAAATTATTTGAAAAATTGTTTGTGAAAATTGTCAATTTAGCAAAATACTTTACTTTTTGAGTTTTTCAAGTGATCATAAATTTTATGTTGATGAGCGTAAATAATTCTTTAAAAAAAAATATACTTTTTTGCATTTATTTTTCTTTTTCACAAAATACTGTATTCAAATTTGATTGAACAAAATGTAGTGGGTGGAATTGGAGCAAAACAAAAACAAAACGTTTCATTGGAAACGGTAATTTCAAAATATTGTTATTATTTGGTTTCAATTGAAATCATCATCATCATTTTGCCATTTTAAAATATTTAACAAACTTTTCATACTGTAAAAATATTTCATTTTTCTTTCACCTTTCTTCTAGTTTCTTCTTTCAGCAGCTGTTGATCAACTCGGACAAAACGGCAATAGAAACGGCATTTTCAATGACCTACTTTTTCGAACGTTTCGTTTGAGTTTTTGAAAATTTTGAAAATATACAACAACAACAACCAAAAAAATTACAGTACAATTAAATCATCGTTGTTGTTGTTGTTGTTGTTGTTGTTTTGTTTGTTTTCTCTCGACAACTTTTGATTGTTTATTAGTATGTTTGATTGAATTGAATTTGTTTTGAAATTTTTAACACTGAACAACAACAACAACAACAACAATGTGTTTGACGCGGACGCGTTCTGACGTAACAGTGACAATTTGAATGTTGATTTTGATAATTTTTTCATCGTTGTAAAGAACAATCGTCAAATTTGAATATTCAAATTTTTTCACCTGCTTGTATAAGTTTGCACTTGTTGTTGTTGTTGTTTATTTTGTTGGTTTTTTGCTGGAACAAAATTTGCATTCGGCTACACAGTTTTGTTGGGTCAATTTTTCAATAATTGTTCACCGTTTTTCCAATATTTATTGGTAAATATTGATGAAAACACCTTCTTATCTTATCTTATCAACCATTTTCATCTATTATTTCAACAGTAGTAGAGGATGATCGATTTACAATGAAAATTAGCTTGTTCAAAATAGGATCCAATTAATCTGTCAATTGATTGTTGTTTATTTTTGAATTTAAATTTTAATATATAGCTTTTATCGTTTTCTTATTATCATTAATAAATCACTCTTTTCGGCGATTTTTCCTGTTACTTGGCAATTGTGCTTGTTATACGTGAACGTATTCTTTATTTTTTTTTTTGCAAAAAGTTGTTATTCTTAACCTTGTTTGTTTATTTGTTTATTTGTTTGTTATTTGAAACACCTTTCAGTGATCGCCACTGTCGAAGTTTGCAAGCGTTGCGATCGTCATCATTTAAATTTCTTGCAAATCAGGTAACTCCAGCTTCTTCTTTTTTTCATTTCTTTGTAATTCTTGTCAACTTTTTTATAAATTTGAAATTGTTGACAAATAATTTTCTTTAATAAATTGATTTTTCCAATTTTTTAATTATTCAACACATTATTATTGATTGTTGATTTGTTCGCACATTTCTCGTTGATTGTTGCCGACTTCACGTTCGGAAAACAACACCATTCTCTTTTACTTTATTTTTTTTTGTTGTTGTTGGGTTGAATTAATTTCATCAATATCATTTATTACGCATTTTACAAAATATTCAATTCCATTTATACGATATTAATTGTTTAAATAATTTCTCTTTGATTACAATGTTTGCTAGTTTTAAACCAACTGTAAACATCAATTTTCATTTGTCTTCTTCATTGTTGCCGTAGCAGATTGTTTTACCTTTTTTTTTTAATCTCTGTTAAGTAAACAATTTTAGTTTTTCAATTCAATGAATTATATTGACATTTTATAGTTTTATTTAGATAAAACTGAAAAATAATATTAAACAAACATTTGTTTACAATTTATTCTACACGTGTGATTACACTGAATGAAGAAGTACTGTAGAAATTAATTTTGCAGTTGTAGTGAAATAATCAGTCGAAACAGTGTACTGATTTAAAATTTGGACAATCCAAACAGATCAAATGTTTAAATATTTCTTCAAATCAATAATACCTGAGCTGAAGCATTTATTTCACGTAACAAAAATTACACGTACACGTACACGTGCATAATTTATTCTAAACATGATGATGATGAAGCATATACATTGTAGGATAAATTTTGCGCTTGAAGATCCGATTTCAAAAAAAAAATGAAGAAAGAGCAGCAAAGTTGTTCAAATGAAAGTGTGGGAAATTTTAAATGTTTTTTGGATCCAAATTACAAAGACACCAACGAAGTTATAAAATACTATTCGGCAATGGCAACAAATTATGATACTGTAAATTGTTTTTCTCTTTTCTTTGAACTCCAAACTCTAATTATCACGATCAATTCATACGACATTACGTGAATTATTTTCAACGATCAACTTTGATTTTCATGTATTAATCATGAAAATATGCACAAAAGAAAAAAAAATAAATTAAAAGTTAAACTAACAACAATTCGTGATAATATATGAACAGTTGACATTGTTCGATTGGTTTATACTTGTACAGAAATGATATTTTATTTAATTTTTAATTTTAGATTATCGATAATGGATATTACAAAGGTCCAAGAATTGTGGCCAGTTCTGTGAATGATATAATTAAAGATAAAAATGCTCTGCTGATTGATATTTGCGGCGGAACTGGCTCCACAGCGTTGGAAGTAAATAATTTTTATATGAAATGAATCTCATCCGACATTACGACTCAAATTTATTGAAATGTTCTTTTTTTTTTAATTAATAAAATCAACTATATCGAAAATTCTGCTTTTCAATAATTAATTCTATTTTTTTAAATGACAATTATTTTACTTGACGTGATCAATCAATGATATTTTCTAAAACTGGTGATTGTTATTATTATATTCATTTGAATTTTTTTTTCTTTCAATTCATATATTTTCTGATAGTGAACAAGCAAATGAATGAAACAAAAAGAAAGATGTATTTTTCTCAATGCCTAATGAGATCATATTTGTTTATTTTAATGAATTTGCATTTTTAGCTGCGAAAATATGGATTTCAGAACATTGATTGCATCGACGCTTGCGAAGATATGCTTCAAATTGCAAAGCAAAAAAGTGTCTACTCGAATTGCATCTGTGAACTGTTGCTTCCGGGAAAACAGTCTACTTTAAATGCTGGTAACTGTCATACAGCGTCATTTTTCAATAATTGTATTATAATTTATTTATTAAAGAAAAATACGACTGTGTTTTTTGTGTTGGCTCTTTTGCTCCTGGCCATTTGCAACCTGAGGTGGTGGATGAATTTATTCGCATTCTGAAGAATGGTAAGCATCATCAGTGTTGTCAAATGGAAAATATTTTCAAGTTTAGCTATTAGAAAATTGTTTTATTTTGTTTTTTTTTAATAAGCATATTTAAGCTTTTTTGCATAATTTTTTTTCATCTCACAGAAGGACATTGCGTGATCGGGATGAGAGAAGAATGGCTTTACACTGCCGACGATTATAGAGACAAGTTGGAACCGTATATGTTTAAATTGAAAAAATGGCGCTTAATCAAGCGAGAAAGGTTTGAAAATTGGTTCGAAAACCATTCAGGCATTGTCTACATTTTCAAAAAATGCTGATTTTATTTTATTTTATCATAAATGTTTTAATCTTTTCTAATTATGAAATTGATGATTCTCTTCGAGTGCTAATTTTGCGTTTATATATATATATTTGAAATTATTGTAATTAACTTCAATCTCTTACACTGTCGTGGTTATTATTTTCAATTGAAATAATAAAAAAATAGTATTTCTAATCTCATTTTTCATTTTATTGATTTCAAATTAATTTTTTGATATCAAAATTCAACAAGCGTTTGTAGTTGTTTTGTTGCGTACAAAAAGCAGCATGAAAACAGAAAATGCTTTTCATTTGTCAGCATTGTAGTGATTCACATCAAATTCGATTGCCGTAACTTATTTCCTGTGTTGACAACGATGACGAATAGCATGATCAATGTCATCGTGATTCACAGATCGAACATATCACTCATTTCCTAATGCGCATATTAAATGGATGACGCATTGAAATCCGTACAAACACACTGGCAACAATTTGAAATGACTCAATAAAAAATAGCTAATCTTTCACAACCTTTTTTCCCTACTATTTGACATTTATTCAAATTACTCTTACAATAAATAATAATTCAATCATGCACACCAAAATGTTTTATTTAAATATTTTCATATTTATCGTTTAAATGAATTGCATCAGATATTTTTTCAATATGTTTAATTAATGTTTTTTTTCAAAAAACTGAAAACTTTATTCAAATGAATTTCACATAAGCGCACTGTCATTTTCAATAATAGCATAATACCAGTTTTCAAATATTACTAAATACTAGTCCTGTAATTATGCTGCTAAAAAGCACTGAATATCCGGCATTTATCTGACATGACAAACACAAATCAAAGCAGGTCACCATATGTTTTACACAACGACTATGGTGAATCAGCCAAAGTTCAGTGTCATCACTAAAGCAAATAATACTATTTTATTTCTCTTTAAGATACACCCATTTTGTAAAAGTTTGACACGTTTCAAAAGTAAAACATTCATTAAAAGTTGTGTTATCAATATTTACAGCACGTTTTAGCACGCAGATTTGGAAATTTAAATCACCTGAGCAACCATCTGATTTGAAAATGAAAACATTAGCAGTACATTGATTAAAGTGCTGCAAAAAAGCATTTGCACAAAAAAAATAACAGCGATGACTCGAAAATCAAATAATTAAGAATGTGAAAAAAACATTCCTATCCATAACAATAACTTCCTAAAGTAAAATTTTTCAACAAACACAAATAACATTTTCAATCTAATTTATTTATTTATTTATTTATATCCCATTCACCAAAAAAGCAAAAAGAAAAAAAACACTATGCGTCCGTATACTTCATAAAAATCACTTCTTCAGCATTGTTCATTGGGGTTTCACCTGGAGCAACCGTGCGAAATCCAAAATAAGAAAAACTTCGAATCAAAAGTGCTCGATCATTGCGCTCTTTATCGATTACCAAATAAATCTCTTCAAGTTTCAAGGTTTCGGTCACAAACTCTAACACACTGATGAACCTACAAAAATTGCTTTTATTAAAACAACAGCTCTTGGAAATTCATATTATTACATGTTAGCATTACAATGATTGAAAGTGTAGCTTACCCTTTCCTTGACAACAGCGCAACATCTGTCAAAGTTACATAAAGATGAATACATTTTGGTGAAACAATTATAGCATTCCAGATGTTTTCAATGCCATCTGTGACCCCAATGATAAATTTTAATCTTACTGCTTCAAATGATTGCAAAGAATTATTCTGAAAACAATATCATTAATATCAATCATATGTGAAAAATCTTTGAAACAAAAAACTTACTAAAAATTGTTGCATGCATAAATCAGAGTTCAAAACAGAGGGCTCTGTTTTGAACCCCACACCGCTGCCCTCTGCGCACTTAAAGGTGCATTTGCTGTCGGCGGCGTGAGGCACATCAGGAGCACCATTTTAGGCCTCCATCAAGTTGGATACAGAAATGAATACACCTATAAAATACATCATCAACTTCAATTCAGAACAAAATTTCATAACGCTATCACCCAAAGTTTTTCGGAATTCGAAGCTGCATTTTCAGACAAAGACACACACACACACACACAGAGAAAAAGAGAGAGAGAGCAACTGCAAAACGACCAACCCGACTGAAAGTCGCAATATGAGCAATGAAACTGATGACGTCAGAGGCTGTTTGTTTTTTACCTGCAAATCACTTAAGACATACTGTATCAAATATTAAAATCAATAAAATAAATATAAATGTAAATTTTCATCAGAAAATTTAAATAAATGCTTTCATTTATAATTTATAATAATAACTATTTGATTTTTAATTTTAAAAATTACAATTTTTTATTACAGTAAAAGTTTATTCATAGTCTGTATTTCTTATAAAAAATGAAACTAATACAAGTTCATTAAGTAAAATTTATGAAAAAAATAATTTAATAATAATAACTATACTAATATTAAATTTAATTCACTTTCACACTTATTTTAATTGTACTTAACTACTCTTTATTTTACAGATTGCATAGCAGCACATGAGCAATCAATAAAATATTACGTAATTCAATATGGTTGAATTGTAGAAATTTTTTCTCATTTTCATTGTACGTTTATATTATACTTCTGGGAAAAAACATATAAAAAAAATATGCAATATTGAAAATTACATTGATGAGTTTTGTAATAAATCATAATTGAAGTTTTATTGTTTTATCAAAATGGTTAATTTAACTTATCAGTAGATTATTTACATTCAATTCAAATGACGCGTTTTTTATGACAGTTAATTGAATTTTAATCTACGATATATTTTTATTTTAGTATCAATAGTTGAAATAAAATGACCACAAAGCAGTTGCCTGTGTACACTTATCCGGCTATTCCAAATTTGATAAGTATATGTACATTTCCAGTTTCATAATTACTATATAAATGTTGATGGTTGTTTTTCAAAATAATATTATTTGAGAATGTTCTAAGAAAATTATTTAATGTTTTATAAAAAGAAAAACGATTTACAACTTGTTTAATGCATTTTTATATAGTGTGCTTATTTCTGATGCCGTTTATTTGTAGTTTATGTAATTATTATTATTAATTAAATAGAAATGGCTGTTTATCATTCATGATTTAGAATTCTTAATTAATTTGTTTTACGAAAGGGAAGCATTTATTATTCGCGGTATTGATTTCGGAAAATGTACTGCACTGTGGTCCAGCGTTGAATATTTAAAGTTAAAAATACCGAATGAAGTGAATGCTAGTGTTCATGTATCAACAGATCCGAAACTGAACTTTCTTAGAAGAAACTTTGAATACAAGTATGCTGCTCATGAAATATGGCACGGGTTATATATTTATTTTCTTCTATTTTATAGAATTCTGAAATTGAAAACCCTTGTAGAAAGATGTAGCCAAAATGAACAAACAGAATTTTTTCTTTCAAAAGTGTGATTTAAAAGTGTGTACTTTTGCCACTAACTATTTCTATTGTAGAGTGAAAAATATTACATGCGTGCATTAGGCAGTAATCATCGCAAGGACGCCGCACGTATTGAAACTGATTTCCCCTACTTAATGCCAGATTTGCAGCTGCCCTTTCTGTTTGATAAGGAGAAAATTTTTTCTTCCGTTCTGAGAATATCGTCTGCAACAATACAAATATGGACCCATTACGATGTTCTGCATGATGTTTATGAAAGCAGTTGTTATGCTGTGGCTTTTTTTTTAGATTATGGATAATATTTTATTACAAATTGTTGGACGAAAACGCGTAGTCTTGTTTGATCCATCACAGATTCCGTATCTATATTTAGAAGGTGTTAAAGCAGCGCATAAATTATTCACAGTTTTTAATTAATATACATTTTAGGTGACAAGTCAAGGGTCATCGATATCGATGATTTGGAAAGTACTGAATTTCCCCAATTTCAGCGTGCAATACGTAATGAAGGCATTCTTTATCCTGGTGATGTTCTGTATATTCCAGGTGCGGAATGAAATGTTTGCTTAATTTTCATATGAAATTTTTTTTATTTTTAAATTAAAAATTTTTATTTAAATTAAGTTTTTAATGCAAAATGTTTAAAATTAATAATTTCATTTAGCTCTTTGGTTTCATAATACAACGGCTATGGATTTCAGTATATCAGTGAATATTTTTTGGCAACATCTTGATAGTTCATTTTATGATAAAAAAGATTTGTATGGAAATCGCGATCTTATTCTTGCACAGAAAGCTTTCCAATACTTTGACCAAGGAGCAAAACTTTTAGAGAAACTGCCATCACCATATCGACAGTTTTACTTTTCACGCTCATTGCAGTTGCTTCAGGAAAAATTTGATTCATCCAATGAAAAATAGAGATGCTCAATATTTTTTTTATAATAATTGTGAAATTTTGAATTATTTTTCATTATTCAATGAAAACACGACTGTTCATTGGAATAATGATTAATGATTTCATTTATTAATAAATAGCGTTACTTTCACAAACAGGGGAAATGAGCATACTAATATACCTGTAATAATAATTATAGTTATAATAATTTGTAAACATTATGTCGTGTTCAAGTTTTACATTGCTATATTTTATTATCGATTTTGCGTCTTTATTTTAACTTGAATTTTCTTCTACAGTACTTTAGTTACAGTACGTGAGCTGTGATTTACGTATCTACTGTTCAGAAAATTTGTTTCAATCGTATTGCATATGTAAAATATATCATTTATTTGGAATTATACCATTAGCTATTTTATATCTAGAACACGCTTAATTATTAAATTGTATGATGAATTTATTTTCTTTTTCATTTATTTTATAATTTGACATATTTTCTTGTCATCTTTGTTTATTTTTGACTTAACACAATCATATTTCAGTTGGGAAAAAGTTTTGCTTTAATTATTAATATCTTATTTGTTACTTGTTTTTTTATAGTGCATTTCCAAAATGGTTCTGGTTAGAATATTTGCAGATGATACTATAGATAATACCACTCATAATTTTGAGTGTAAAACTGTTGGCGAACTGAAGCAGTCCTGTCAGAAAATTGTGCCTCTAGATGAGAAGATAACAGAATTTGGTAATAATTTATATTAAATATTGCATTAAATGTTATTATTTAAAGGATTTTATTTATTCATTAAGTTGCAATATATTGTGGTAATACGTTGTCAGATGACACAGAACTTACCGAAGAAAATGGAATTCATTCCTGGAGCATCATTAAGCTTTTTTCACGTGTAAAAGAACCATCTGCAGAAAGTGTGTAAATTTTATATTTGAAAAAGTAATTTATAAAGTAAGGATAGTTTTATAGCTCTTGTTGTTCGCAAAGGAGAGTGTTTGTCTACATCCCGTAGTTTTCAAACGATGAGCATTTACAATTCAACAACTACTCTTGAGAAGGTTTCATCAGTTGTAAGTTGAAATTTTCTCCTATCAAATTTGTCCTGTGTTTAAAATACTATTTAATATCAGTATCGAAAAATGATGGCAGATCCTCAATGTGCACGGAGGTTCCTCACTGTCGTTCCACAGTTAAAGCAAGATCCACTGGCATGGGGTATGATGGTTTGTTTAACATTCGCATTTTCAGAAATTTATTTTCAACTTATAGCTGCGTTAAGAGATTGGATGCTCATGTCTTTTTTCTTTAAATCTGAAAACGTTTTCCGGTAAGATTTTTCAGCATTACAATATATCAACAGGTTGTAATTGTTTACTTATTATTTGTATCGTGATTTGCTTTCTTTGGGTGGTGCTGGGTTTATACACGTATCAGATGTCATTACGGGTTTGTTTTGAGCGAAAATTTTGTTTACAAAGCAAAAATGTTTTCAATAAATGTTAAAAAGCTTTTATTTAAATATAAGTGATTATAAGCAAATAATTTGAGGTGTATTTATTTATGTAGTCCAGTTAATGCCGTAGTTAAATTGAAATTTTGTTGAAAATTCAAGATTTATTATTACACATGAAGGAATAATAATATGAATAAATGAAACATTATTAAATGGAAATTTATATTATTGAACCTAAAGTCACTGTTATCAGTATGGCATATATAATGAACTAGTAGAAGCTTACATATACAAAATTAGAATGAAGCGGGCTGTTTTATTAAAAAATTAACTCAACTCGATTAATTTAGCATTGGTGATGCTCATCCAGCATTCATATCCGCATTTTACACGATGTCTTCTACTTTATTAGAAAGGGTTGCTAGGAGAAGCCAACCAATTAAAGGACTTCCATTTCCTTTTCAAAGTAATGTTTGAAACTTTTTTCCATTTAAATTTCAAATGCGAACGTCACTTGTTTAAGCGATGGAGGCAAATCAAGCTGAGATAGAATATGAGCCTGGTATTGCACAGCTAGCACATGCGCATGTAAATATTGAATTACCATTGCCAAAGTTGAATTTTTTTTTTATTAATCATTAATCGAACTTTAGGATCTAGCTCGTAGACTATTTCAGCCGAACTTTTTACGACCTCCATATATGAGTATGCTGTTATTATTATTGTTGAATTATGCTTTTGTAATAATTTCTTTTATTTTTCTAGGAGCGAGTCAAATCAGACACTCAACTCGACCAAATACAAGTCAACGGTTTGCTAGAGGAAACCAACAATTTACGAGTGATCTCTTATCCGATGCTCTTCGACAAGCCAGAGAAAGGACATTTGAAGTAATGGAAATTATTATATAATTATCATACTTTCATTTTCACGTTTAGTCGCAGATGGAAGTGCTACGAGATTTGGGTTTTCGTAATGACGAAGAGAATGCTCATTTTTTAGCAATCTCTAATGGTAACCTTGATGTAGCCGTAAATTTGATCCTTGCTGAAAGAGAAAGGATGACAATGGATTAGACATAATGATAATTCGAATTAGGATTCGAATTCCACTCATTGCTATTAAATTTAGATTCAGAATGCATTTTTGATTACGTATAACAGTTTCTTTCTGTCAATAAAAGTAACAACAGTTTGACCAGAAAACATGCATCGTTCAAAGTAATTAATGTACTAAAATTCAAGATACGCTTTTTATCCAATGAAATTAAGAAGAATAATGCGAAATGATTATTTAAATCTGAAACCAGAACGTAATATTTACATTAAGAAGCAGAAAAGCGTAATAATGTACAAAAAATATTTAAAAAAATTTCTACATTAATAATTGAAATTTATTTTCGGCTATTCAAGAAAAAGATAGCTGACAATTGCTTTTCATTATTGATAATCAGGAATGGTGCTACCGCAGTTTATTTAGTTTAAAGTCTCACACAAATGTTTACCATAAAAGCCGGCGTTGAAAATTTTAACTTTAGTTTAACGCGTGCCGTCACTCTGAGCGCATAGTAAAGCCCTCAATCTCTTTA
>JYDO01000247.1:0-36007 GCA_001447755.1 Trichinella papuae | reverse complement strand
TAAATTCTAACTGAAAATCATTCATCTTTGTGAAACCAAAATCTGAAACGAAACAAAAAGCATTCAAAAAATGTAAATGAAGTTGATCTAGAGCTTGGCTTGCCAGAGTAATTATAATTAATTGCTTTAGAAAGAATAATTAGCAATTCAGTTTTTAAAAAAAAATTGTTTTAAGGGATATTTTGAAAGAGAAATACAACGGTGAACTGCCGCGTCAGTTGAGCGGTCCTTTGTTTGAAATTATCTCTCGAATAATGAAATGCCTAGTTCGAGAACAAACCACAAAAAACATCCTTCTTCCATCTTGATGCGGTAGCAAAAATAAACGCAAAATAGACGAAATCGGTATTTTATAATCAAAAGTTTTCCCATGCAAAGCAAGCATTGTTGGATAAATTTTTATATCATAACGACCTCTGCAATGAAATAAGTTAAACATTTTTTTTAAATTAAACAGTTTCTTTTAATAAATAATAAAAGCAAACCTCGGTGTAGCACACAACACTTGCTCCAGTACGGCCAACTCTTTACCAGATTCTTTTAGGAAACCAGCTTTTTCAGCAATTTTTCTTTTAAATTCCTAAACAACAAATCAAATAGCCTTCGTAAATTGCCTAAAATTATCATGCTTGCGCATGGCTAACTTCGGCTGGATCTTCTTCTGTGTTCGGATCAGAAGAAATGTAAAGTCGCATTTCCATCAATGAAACAGCGCATTCATCATTCTGATTAAATTCCATAATGACCTCATTCTTTGCAGAACTACAGTTGTTAACGTTGGCTAATGGAATGTCAAATAACAACTGGCCTTCGTTTTCAAATTCAAGTACTGATCCTGCATAAAAATTTCATGCAATTACAATTTCAAAAAATAACACAACAAACCAATAAAATTCGCCGTCGCTTGGTTCGTTCCAGTGAGGCAAGGTTCAACATTTTTCAGTTCCATATTCCAGTTCTTTTTCAAATATGCAGATAAACGATCGAAATCCTAAATTGAAAAAAAAAGATAAACAATTCAGTGTAATTTGGAAACTTACGTCCAAAATTGCTATACATATATATAGCTAGAAAATATTTAAAAAATTTTAAATTTACAAAAGAAAAACTTTACTGAGCAACAGCAGTTGAACATGACTTACGGAATCTTTGAATCCACCAAATCTATACATTGGACCACTTTTTAGCAGGCATTTCAATGCTGGCGAATCAGCTAGCCGTACCCAGTCACAATGATCAATATCACTAGCAGAAATATGTTCCACTTTACCTGTCTTTGTATTCTTGAAAGTAATACTTTGATTCGACAATTTGATCTTTCCAGGATTCTAAACAATATCATTGTAAACTCCTAAATTGTAAATGCTTTCGCAATACAAACCAAGAAACCCAAATTTTCCATTGAGATGTCATTAAATTCTAACTGAAAATCATTCATCTTTGTGAAACCAAAATCTGAAACGAAACAAAAAGCATTCAAAAAATGTAAATGAAGTTGATCTAGAGCTTGGCTTGCCAGAGTAATTATAATTAATTGCTTTAGAAAGAATAATTAGCAATTCAGTTTTTAAAAAAAAATTGTTTTAAGGGATATTTTGAAAGAGAAATACAACGGTGAACTGCCGCGTCAGTTGAGCGGTCCTTTGTTTGAAATTATCTCTCGAATAATGAAATGCCTAGATGAAAAGCAAACCACAAAAAACATCCTTCTTCCATCTTGATGCGGTAGCAAAAATAAACGCAAAATAGACGAAATCGGTATTTTATAATCAAAAGTTTTCCCATGCAAAGCAAGCATTGTTGGATAAATTTTTATATCATAACGACCTCTGCAATGAAATAAGTTAAACATTTTTTTTAAATTAAACAGTTTCTTTTAATAAATAATAAAAGCAAACCTCGGTGTAGCACACAACACTTGCTCCAGTACGGCCAACTCTTTACCAGATTCTTTTAGGAAACCAGCTTTTTCAGCAATTTTTCTTTTAAATTCCTAAACAACAAATCAAATAGCCTTCGTAAATTGCCTAAAATTATCATGCTTGCGCATGGCTAACTTCGGCTGGATCTTCTTCTGTGTTCGGATCAGAAGAAATGTAAAGTCGCATTTCCATCAATGAAACAGCGCATTCATCATTCTGATTAAATTCCATAATGACCTCATTCTTTGCAGAACTACAGTTGTTAACGTTGGCTAATGGAATGTCAAATAACAACTGGCCTTCGTTTTCAAATTCAAGTACTGATCCTGCATAAAAATTTCATGCAATTACAATTTCAAAAAATAACACAACAAACCAATAAAATTCGCCGTCGCTTGGTTCGTTCCAGTGAGGCAAGGTTCAACATTTTTCAGTTCCATATTCCAGTTCTTTTTCAAATATGCAGATAAACGATCGAAATCCTAAATTGAAAAAAAAAGATAAACAATTCAGTGTAATTTGGAAACTTACGTCCAAAATTGCTATACATATATATAGCTAGAAAATATTTAAAAAATTTTAAATTTACAAAAGAAAAACTTTACTGAGCAACAGCAGTTGAACATGACTTACGGAATCTTTGAATCCACCAAATCTATACATTGGACCACTTTTTAGCAGGCATTTCAATGCTGGCGAATCAGCTAGCCGTACCCAGTCACAATGATCAATATCACTAGCAGAAATATGTTCCACTTTACCTGTCTTTGTATTCTTGAAAGTAATACTTTGATTCGACAATTTGATCTTTCCAGGATTCTAAACAATATCATTGTAAACTCCTAAATTGTAAATGCTTTCGCAATACAAACCAAGAAACCCAAATTTTCCATTGAGATGTCATTAAATTCTAACTGAAAATCATTCATCTTTGTGAAACCAAAATCTGAAACGAAACAAAAAGCATTCAAAAAATGTAAATGAAGTTGATCTAGAGCTTGGCTTGCCAGAGTAATTATAATTAATTGCTTTAGAAAGAATAATTAGCAATTCAGTTTTTAAAAAAAAATTGTTTTAAGGGATATTTTGAAAGAGAAATACAACGGTGAACTGCCGCGTCAGTTGAGCGGTCCTTTGTTTGAAATTATCTCTCGAATAATGAAATGCCTAGTTCGAAAGCAAATCACAGTTCCAGGAAATTTTGTTGGGTATGAAATATGATTTTTTTTTGTCCGTAATATATTTTTAAAATTAATTTTGATTTTTTTAATTCAGGCACACTGGAACACCAGCAGTCGGCTGCGCGTACAAGTCCGCTGGTGGATTTTTGTATCCGTTGCAGCATGGCTTTCTGTATGTTCACAAGCCACCAGTTTACGTTCGACTGGAGGAAATTTCGTGCATCAATTTTGCTCGTTCTCACGTCACTACGAAATCATTTGATTTTGAAATTCAAACCAAACAAGGCAATATTTTTACATTCACAAGCATTATGAAGTAAAATTGCACGCATAAATACATGTAAAATTAATTGTTGATCTGATTATTTTGTTTGCTTTTTCTAGAGAAGAATATGGAAAATTGTACGACTTTGTTGTTAGCAAAAACATTAATATAACAAATACTGGCAAACGTTTGGTATGTAAAATATGGAAATTCAAATTAATTCGTATCATTGAATTGCATAATATGAAAATTTTGCATATTTATTGAATTTATTTATGTATTTTTAAAATTATATTTTTAGGAAACAACTACAACTGAAAATCTATTCAAAGGAAGTAGCGATGAAGAAGGTGAGCGCGACCATTATGCAGAGCAGTTGAAAAGTGAAGCAAGGGAAAAAGAAGAAAATAATGAAAATGACTCTGACGAAACCGGTAAGAACATGGCCAAATATTGTCCAAATGTTATTATTATGTTGTTGTTGTTTTTTTTGATTTCCTTTTATGAAATACATTTATTTTTTGAAAATATATATTATTATGAAATTATGGCATATCTTGTAAATGAAATTTGTTTTTCTTTTGATTTTTGCAGAAGATAGTGATTATGATCCGGAAAAAGGAGAAGTTCGAAAAAATAGCAGCGAATCGTCGTCATCTTCGAGTGATTCAGAAGCCAGTGGTGGAAGTGAAGATGAGCCAAGTGATCAAGAGAAGAAGAATAAGCAGAAGATGAAGAACGTTATGAAGAAAGCGAAAACGAAATCTTCTTCATCTGCTGAAAGTGAAGAAGAAAAAGATGACGACGACAACGATGATGATGATGATGATGAGGAGGAGGAGGAGGAGGAGAAGTTGGAAGAAGAAGAAGAAGAAGATGATGATGATAAAAAACCAAAGTTGAAAAAAGCTCATAAGAAAAAGGTTGACTTTATTTATTAAACTTAATTAATTTTGCTTAATTTCAAAATTCATAATTTTGTGATTGTTCTCTTCTTCAGGCAGTTCAACAGCCCAAATCAAAAAAGCAGAAGAAAGTCAAAGAAGGACCGAAACGAAATATAACCGCTTATATGTTTTATGTAATGGAAAATCGGTCAAAATTTAAAAAACCTGGCATGTCTTTTGCGGATGTTTCTAAAGCAGCCGCTGAGCAGTGGAAAAAATTGAAAGACAAAAGTGTAAGCATTGAGAAGCATATTTTCTTTTCTAATCTTTGAATGATGAATGAAAAAAAAATATCTATATATGAGCTACTTTTTTAGAAATGGGAAAATTTAGCTGCTGTGGACCGGAGACGATATATGGATGAGATGAAAGAGTTCAAAAAGAAGGGTGGTAATATTGTTGCAACCAAGTAATTTGTTCGACTTTGCATTCATAATTTTTTTTTGCAAAAAACTAACTTTTGAATTTTTTATTTTTTATAGGAATAATAAATCATCGAAATCATCAACACCAGTCAAAGCGTCGAAAATAAAATCTCGTGAAATTATCGAAGATTCAGACTCTTCATCGGATGTTAGTTAGATTCAGATGAATGATTTCATTTTTCTATTATTGAACATTTCATTTCATTTAGGAAAAGATGGATACCACTGAGGCTAGTAGTGATGAATGAAGAAAAAATTTCAAGTTCAATTCGATCATTCTTCAAAATTTATGAATCCTTTTGTATAAGATGATTTTAAAAATAAATTATTTTAATTGAAAAATTATCGTTATTGTTTGTCATTTGACAGTAAAATTACATCTTGTGGAGAAATATTTTTACAATTGTTTATCATTTCAACAATCAAATAGAAACATTTAAAATGATCTTTGTTAAATATAACAAATCGTTGCGCACTCTCTTTTAACAGTTTTCCTAAAATTTCTATGCAAAATTAATAATATTTCATATTAGCTGGAAAAGTTTTGCTTCAATAAATTGAACGCCTTGCCATAAACCTTGCAAAACACTAAATTTATACTTGTAAATCGGTGATGATACTGTAACTTCACTTGTAGATCTCGAAAATAAGAGTTGAACGTTATCTTGTTTGTCTGATGTTACGAAATAGTAATTATTTATTTTTCTGATAGTTTTCGTTTTGAATGATGATTTATTAGACAAAATGCAGTTAAGTATATTGATTTTCACGTGCTTTTATCAAAATAATATTGTCATCTTTAGATAAGCTGTGCTTTCTGGGAAGAATCCTGCAATGCTGGTTTCGAAATATGAGAGCAGATTATTCTTATGATTATAATTAAAAGAAACTTGATTACATTTTGCCAAAACTGTTGTACTTTCAAAAAGTTCAATACACATTTCCGCACATTTAAAGCGAGCTGCAGTTCATCATCATCTCAGTATTCAAGAAGGCGACCTTACGTTGAACCGTTCTTTTTACTGAAAGTTATTATTGTGTTAAGCGGAAGTGTTTACACAGGTACAGTAATTGCGCAATATTCGGCAAAATTTCTGTCAAAGGTCGACAAATATTTCTGTGAAGAAATAGATATTTTTACTTAAATGAAATTTTTGGATGAAAAAGCCGCTTTGCCACTGCCCCCGGTGGATTGTGCTATTAATTTAAGCGAAGAACAGATACTAGAAGATATCAGTGGTGTACGACCGGATGATTGCATTTTCGCCGATTTTACCGAAAATGATTGGTGTACTGTATCAGAAAATGAAAATGACGACATGGACAGTGAAAGCAATAAATCGACAAAGTTGAATGTAAACAGTGAGGCAATGCTCGCGTTGGAATCTTTGGACAAATGTGAAATGATGTCTTGGAAAGTGCAAGAAAAGGTGCTTGCTTGTGAAAAAAAAATTCAAGAAAGTTTGAATATAGCGGAACAAATTAAAAGTCATATTTAATTTGGTATTTCGTAATTTTGCATTTTCATTGCAGATTTATACCAATAAAATTGGAATAAATGAAAATGAAATTTCTAATGCTCACGAAAAAAGAAACCATCATACGTTTAGTTAATATGAAAGTGTATCTGCATAAGTTAAAATACTCATATGGTGGATATCACGTTTTGATTATTGCTTCAGTATAAATTCATTTGGAAATATATTATTTGTTAATATGTTAATAAAATCAAATTCGCATATATTTTTAGCGATTGTTTTATTAAAGCTTGATTTTCATTGAGCACTGTAGACGAATTAGGTTTGAAGAAATTGTGATGTATCGTACGCTGTTAATGTTTTTTCAAGAGAAATTTTTAATGAATTATCTAAATTTTATAGATACATTTAACTGAGTGTATGATAATTTTATTTTTTATTCATATTAACTTTCATTTGGAAATTGAATTTTTGTTTTAATGTATGGATGGTAATTTAATCTTGGCTATGAAAAAAAAGTCATCGTATGTTATTCATTTATGCTTTCGTAAGTTTGCGGTTGGAGGAGGGATTTGGTTTTTGATATTTCAAAATTTTATAGCATTTATACAAATTAGTTTTAGGAAACTGTCATTTCAAAAAAAATCTATTCTAGATGTTTTTTAAACAAATGTGTTCAGCTTACATTTCTTTTTAATCAATGGTCCATATTAGGACAGTTTATTTGGTGAAAATTTAAAATACTTGTGATATCTTTTACTTGCATTTACTGCATTATTCATAATAACAAACTTAGTATATTTTAATGTAAATGTGAAAATATTTGTTTTTTATTTAATCTATTGATAATTTTTTAAATTCTTTTTCTCATCCAGTTATATAAATGGAATATTTTCATTTTTGTAAAATAACTTATCATCAATTTAGAGTTTTGAAATTTCTGATTCCATGCGTGTAGCATTTATCAAGTTTGAAATTGACAGTTATTCAGCTTTCATTATTTCTTGTTTGCGCATAAGTTCACTCTTTTCATCAACCTAAAAAGGCAAACAAATGAAAAATTTTCATCGATATATTTGCTGTAATTTTATTTATTATTTTGAAGTTAATTTTTGACTGATTATTACAGAGCTGTGTTGAATGTTTAAATTTTTTTGAAACAAGCATATTCAGATGACGAAGAGCTGTTTTGTAATTTGCATTATTTTGTTTTGCATTCATATTGTGTATAATAATGATGATAATAATTTTAAAAAAAAAGATGGAATTCAGTTTCTAGCATTTGATCAATTATTTTTGTTGAAACTCTGCTTTGTATAATTATTTGTAAAATTGTATTTTCCTATTTTAGCGAATATTTCTCGTTTAGATGGTAATTTTTCAAATTTCAGTTATAAACTGCATTATTTATCAGTTGGAAAAAGTGTTTCTCATTTTTTTTTAATTATAAATACATTTCAAAAGATATTAAAAATTTTCTTTTTGTATTCAGAATTTAGAAATGTCATGTTGAATTGAAAATTTGCCAAAAAACACTGCTTGTCGATGAATTTCTTCCATTTATCTGCGCAACATTTGCTTTGGTTGATGTTTGCTTTGAAGTTGTTTCGATGGAATTTGGCTGATGATATTCAATGGCAATACGGCAAGCTATATTCAGGTGCAGTTGCATCTCATGGAAGCAACGTACTCAGGCTTGCATTCAATCGAACGTTTACTGTAATTTTGTATCAATATATATATATTTATTTATTTGTTTATTTGATTGGATTTAAAATGTCGTTTTGTTTTTGTTTTTTTTTGAATTTAGCAAGATGTTATTCGAATTTCTGTACAAAGTTCAGATGCTAGATTGCAATGGCCGTTGCTAGTTGTCGTTCGCGACACCAAAACTATCCTCTCTTGGCAAGTGCCTCTGGCATTGGAAAATAAGTATTTCCCAATCTCTGTGTGTAGTTGGTAATATTTCGAGATGTATTGTTGTTTTGTTTCTTGCAGATTTCAATACAACATTGTCAGTAGAACGTTGTGTCCAGATGTTGATGCGGTGCAAGATTTGCCGGCAGTTGAACGTTGGCTTTATGTTGAGCTGAGCACCAACAGTCCGCATCTGTTGAATTTCACCGTTCTGGCGACCAGAACTGACAATTTTCAACTGCAGTAATTCATAGCTTGTTGTTTGGCGCCTTTTTATTTTGAAAAATATTTAAATTTCAAGAATCAATCGTCCAATAAATCTCACCGCCAGTCCACCGCAGCCGCAGTTTTTGTTTTTCAAATTTCCTGAAGATGTTGATCGCGTGGTAATCCGTGTAAATAGTGATGACGATTCTGAATGCATGGTTGTCAGTATACAACCGGCCCAGGTTGGTATTTTCTATTCTAACAAATAATATAAATATCACTTGAGAACATTTTATTTATTTAAAAAAACAGTTCTATATTAATAAATATGCTTTTTATTGTCTAGTGTCCCGCATTTGATTTGGACACGAATGTGAAATTTTTGGGTGATTATCAAACGATGACCAAGAAAGCTGCGGTCACTTTGCACAAAACATCCATGGCACAGGTGCACGTAGTGTTTGTTGTTAAAGCAAATCCGTACGAATGCAATTACATGTCCACACTCGTTCCGGCTGGTAATAAAATAATTTAATGAATCAATCTTTTGATTGAACAACAAGTTACACTATTATTAGATCCTGTATCGGATGTCAATCAATCCAAATCATTTCAAGTACTCGTGGAAAAAGTGATGTCAAGTATTGTAAACCATTTTATCGTATGCTTTTGCTTTCTGTACTTGCATGATAATTCCAATTTCAGACGACGATTATCTGTTGGTGATTGGTTCAACGTTAGCAGTTTATGCTGTTATTTACATTGTTGTATTTTTATTTTGGCTTGTATTTTATTGTCGGTAAATTTGAATTTGTTCGCTGTTTGTTGTATTGTTTGTTAATTTTGCAAAATTTGCATCAAGAGATGAACTGCGCTTTCGACATATAAGGAAAGATTTGCTGGTTGCTTTTGAAGAAGAAGAAGCAACGAATGGAATTAGCGAAAATTATGGAGCAATAAATTCTTTGGAATCGGATCCTCGTCAGTGATTATTGTTTTTTTTATTAATTAATTTGTTGATTTGCAAAAATTTGCTTTATTTTTAGTGATACAGAACAGACTTCGTACACGAGAACGTTCATCCAGTGTGGAAGAAGATGAAATTTGTCTTGAAAAAGTCATCGTCAGAACGAAGGTTTATTATTATTAATTATTGTTTATTTATTAAAGTGAAATGATTATTTCAATTATAGTTAATTTCAATTATTCAATTCATTTTTAAGGTCAGTTTGATGGTCGCTGATTTAGCTAGGAAACCGTACAAGCAGAACGATAAGAAGTATTCAATATATCCATGGTAATAATTTTTTTGAATTATTTTATTTTGTTCATGATTTAATGAAATGTTTGTTGATTTCATGTTTTTTTTTCTTTAGGAATTTGCTTACAATTGCAATTTTTTATATTCTTCCGGTTGTTCAATTGGTATTAACGTATCAGTCAGTGAGTTGTATCTTTTGTTGATCATCTTTTGCTTTATACTTTAACTTTGTAATTGGTAATTAGTAAAGTTCTAAATTGAACTGACGCATATTTAATTTGTACTTTTGAAAGAGCAAAATAGAAAAGTGTTAAATATTTTTAGGAAGTTATTAAGACAGGCGATCAAGATTTGTGCTTTTACAATTTCGAATGCGCACGTCCATTGTTGGGTATATTTGCTTTCAACAGTGTCTTCAGCAATGTTGGTTACGTACTGTTAGGCTTGTTGTTTTTGATTCTTGTTTGGATGAGGTTTATTTCTATTTTTATTTAAATTTTTTTTTTCATTTTACAATGTTTTTTATTTCTATTACAGAGATGCGGAAAATCAACGACAATTGAACAGAAACGAAGCCTTTTATACTGTAATATTTTTGTTGCTGTTGTTGTAGTTGATGATGATGATGAAGGTTGATTTTGCTAAATTTTTTCAGCATTATGGCATTCCACAACATTATGGATTGTTCTACGCTATGGGTATGGCTCTGGCATTGGAAGGCATTCTCAGCGGTTGTTATCACGTTTGTCCGAATTTTGCCAATTTTCAGTTCGGTATGCGCATGTTATATTGGATTTATATTCGTTTCAATTTATTTCACTGTTTTAGATACTGCTTTTATGTACATGATTGCTGCGCTGAGTATGTTAAAGATTTATCAAATTCGTCATCCAGACATCAATGCAGATTCACATGTTGCCTACGCTGTGATGGCAATGTTTATTTTTTTGGCTGTAATTGGAGTGGTGAGTTTGGATAAATTAATAAATTTTCAAATTCAATTTATGATTATGATTGTTGTTATAGGTGTACAACGGGTTACCATTTTGGATAGTGTTCAGCATTTTTTACGCTATTCTAATTTTTACTTTGAGTGCTGAATTTTACTACAAAGGTCAATGGAGAATTGGTAAAATTAATTTTTAATTTTTCATATTAAAAAATATTTTTTTTCTTATTTTCTTTTTTCTCAAGAACGTGGTGCAGCAATTCGAATTTTCAAAGAATTTTTTTCTTGCAACAAAACATGCAGTTGGTATTGTCCAAGTTATCCGGTAGATTAATTTTTTTCTTATTGTTTCGATGTTTCACTGATAATTGTAATAAATATTTTTCCTTCTCACACACACACACACACACATACATATATGTATATTATATATGTTCAATTTATACTTCAGGATCGGATGATATTTTTGTTATTTGGTAACGTGTTGAATATTGCCTTGTAAGTTTGTGATCATTGATTGCTTAATTCAGAAGATGTATGTAATTTTTGTATATTATATTTTTAGCATCATCGTTGGTATTATCAAACAGTTCAGAGATTTTCCACTTTATCTGGTTGTGATATTTATCAGCAATTTACTGTTGTATTTACTCTTTTACATTGCAATGAAGGTGTGAATTGATATGGAAATGATTTTGATCAATTTCATTTATAATTAAATATATTTTTCATTTTTTTCAGATGCGACACAAAGAACATCTGAATTACCGGGCAATTTTACTTGCCACACTTTCTTGTATTTCTTGGGGATTCAGTTTGCTCTTCTTTCTCCAAGAACAATCAAGCTGGCGTGTGAGTTTTTTTGATCCCATTAATTTGCATATTTGTTTGTTTATTTATTTGTTTTGTGTTGTTTTTCAGTTCACAGCGGCTCAGTCACGAGAATTGAACAATCAGTGCATTTTTTTAAGCTTTTATGATGCACATGACATTTGGCATTTTTTGTCCGCAACCAGCTTGTTTCTTTCTTTCGTTGTTCTGCTTGTCATTGACGACGACTTGGTTTACACCACGCACAATCAAATCCCGGTTTTTTGACAAATTTTCATTTCAATCTCTCACTCATTTGATAATATCTTATTATTAATTAATTAATTTGATTTTATATGAAAAAAAAAATTTTTTTCCATTTTTTAGTTGTTGTTTTTTTGATTAAATAAATATGCAGTGAATTATGAAAATTGAAGAATAATTTTAAAGGCACTTTATTTTTAATAATAATAATAAATATTTAAGTCAAAATTATCTTTTTTTTCAAAGATGTTTGTTACAATTGCATTATGCCTTCACGTATGACTAGAAATTATAACTGGTGCGAATACATGAGTGAATAACGGGTAGCATAATTTTTTTCTTCATAGTTGTTCAGTCCATTTTTCTGGTTATTAATTCATTTTAATACAAATGTGAGAAATAAAATAGTTGAAGAAGCTTAAAGCTAGTTTGCAAATTTTACAAATCAGTCCAAAAGTTGTGTCTGATGAAAATATTTTGAAAGAACACTTTAAATCAAGTCAAGCAAACTCTCCCCAAGTGCATACAATAATACAGTAAGCAAATTATTTCACAAAATGTTTTTCTTTTCATCATTCTCAGCGCGTTTGAACTCAAATAAATGAACTTAATACATTAATTTCTGAATTTTCATTCAATAATAAAATGGAAAATTATTGCATGCTCACTCAATTCAAGAATAACAAATAAATTTTCATATTGCTGAAACAAAAAGTTTAATCAAATAAAATTAAAAAAAAAATTCAATAAATGTTCATTTATCAACAAAGTTGACACTTTTTTTTAAATAATTTTTGAAATTTGCATTAAATTTAAAAATAAACTGAAACTGAAAAGAACAAAACTGCAAACGTTGAAATTTTCGCCTCTTTCAATCAGTATTCTCGCAACTTGTCTTTAATTTTGTCTGCACTGTCAAGCAATAGCTGGAACTGTTCGTGAGATAATGAAATGCCTGTAAATGATTGAATAATTTATAAAAATTAAAATGCAAATATAATACAGAATATGAACCTTTTTTGGTTGGTCGAACTTGTCCATCGTTTGCTTGAAAATATTCTCTGATGTCAACTCGCTTACGGCCTCGAAATTCATTCACATGTACAAATTTACGACCACCAAGCTGAAAAGTGAAACATCATACAGTTAATTTTAAAGAGATTCAATTAAGCATCAAAGCTTTTCAGTTACATCCAATTTGAATTCATCACTTTCCTCTGGTTGTTCGATTTTTCCCTTCTTCGCGGGTGGTTCACTGGGTTTATTTCCTTTCTTTTTATTTTTCGGTGGAAGACGCTTAACAAAGAAAAAAATTGTTCAACTTGAATATGATCAATTTAAAAAAGTTCACAATTCTCTAATACATGTTTTATCAGTAAAGGAAAACATGAAAACTTTACACAAAATTTGCTATTGCAATCTTATAAATGAAAATAATTCACTATGCCAAAGCACAGTTATTACTTAATTAAAAAAAAAATTTAACGCTTTCAACTGTTATCATTTACATTTGTCAACAAATTGTACTTGCACTCAAAGCAAACTGAACAATTATTTGTACATTGGAAAATAAATAATTCGTTCACAATACGTACATCTTCCGGACCACTGGAGGACAATGAATCAGACATGACAGCTTGATCAAAGTTGGTTTTATACTAAACTCTTCCAACTGTAATTTTTGAATGTTCAAGTGCTTACAGTAATGTAATGCAAAAATTTTTGTTATCTCAGTGTATTGTATATTATTATAAAAGTTTTATATTTTATATTTTTATTTAGAAAAAGTTTAAATATTATGAAAAATAAAATATATATTCAAATTACCCGGTAAATATTGAACATAGTCGGCTTTTATTATGAAATATAACAACGTAAACACAAACAAATGTCAACAAAGTAATAGAAATCAATACTGATCAATAAATTACAAAAGTTACTTTAAACAATAAGTTACTTTATTATTCAAATTTTTGTAACCAAAATATTCACATTTTATTACTACGTGTAAAAAGCGTGAAAGTTTTGCAAAATAAAAAATATGAAATTGAAAAAGTTCTTTCTCAAAATTATATGAAATTATATGCTTAGAAATTTTCAGTTGTAACTTCAATGTTGAATAAAATTGCACAAAAGTACAGTATGTAGTGAAACCTGCTGTTTAACATTGGTGAAAATTGTTTACCGTTTCTACGTAATAATCTATAAGCAAATTGATCGGTCTTTTGCATGCTATTGTAGCTACCTTTTTGTTTATCATTTCTGAATTATTTACACCGAAAATATGGCTTATAATTGTTGATAGTATAAGTCAGTTTGTTTATGTTATCTTTGATCATATGTATGTTTGAGATAAATTTAGCGTTTTAAAAATCGTATCGAAATAATGAAAGCCAAAAGTATTGGATGGGATTGACAATTTTATTTTTTCCCAAATAGTAAGTTGTTTCAAAAAATTGTAAGTTTGTGTTGTTTTAAAATTTGTATTAAAAGAAATTCACTGTCAGTATGCAAGCTTCACATAAATGATCATGGCCGAAAATTACTTTCTTTAATACACAGTCATTAAATGTGAATTTTTCAAAATCATTATTTGCATTCATATTTTACCACAGCAATTGTGATAAAATTGAAATCTGTGTGCTGTTTGTAAAATTTAATGTTTGCACAGGTTATTGGGCTATTTTTATTTTCTTTGATTTAATTTCTTTGCTTTAATTGTGAAAAGAATTGTATTATTTATTTTTATTGCGTACAGATACGAAAAAAATTTTTTTAATACAAAGCGGATATAATTGTATCGTTTTGTCAAGCTTATTTTCTTGGTTTATTTTTAAAATGCACAACTGCAGCAGTTTTAAGGATGATGTTTTATGGTGATGTTTATTTTTGCTAATGCGTAGCACTTGATTAATGCTATCCAGAAATAAATATTGTAGAATTTTGTTTATTATTTCTTTTTTTTTCATAATTGATGTTTGCATTTTAGACACAAATGGAATCGGATGAAGTTCAAGTATGTACAGTGGTGTTTTTTAAATAGAACTTATCACGGTTGTTTCAGCAAAGCATAGCCGAGCAGTTAGACAAGACGGATGAGAATAATACGTTAAATATGGCAGAGGAAAGAGTCATTTGCACATACTCTGTGCAAGTGATATTTTTTCTTCTTGGCATTTGTTGCCTTCTTCCGTGGAATCTATTTATTACTGCTAAAGAGGTATAAAATTTTTGATGACAAATCAAATTGTCCGTTTTTATGAATATTGAATATTTTTCTTTTAGTATTTTCAATACAAACTTTCCCCACCGTTGAACATTACTGGTCATCATGATTTTGCGGATACTTTTGAAAATTATTTCAGCTTTGTTGGCAGTGCAGCTATTCTCATTGGAAATTTAATCAATGTAGCATTGACTGATAAGTAATTATAAAAAATTTTTGTTATAAATTATTTATGTATATATATATATATAATCCATTTATTCTAGGCTTTCTATCGGTGTTCGTATGATTGGCGCTCATATTTTAATGATTGCCAGCCTGATTCCTGCGTTAGCGTTGACAGTAGTGGATACATCGTCTGCGAGATTATCGTTCTTTGTCATCACGGTGATTTTCATGGCCATTGGAAATTGTAATTATTTTTTATTTATAAAAAAGAAAAATTTTAATATTTTCTTGAATGAAAAATTTGTTTTTGCTTTTTCAGTTGGAAGTAGTGTGCTAGCAGGGTCGAGTTTAGGATTGTCTGCATTATATCCTTCTCGTTGTATGGTATTGCTACTTTGTGGTTGGGTGAGTGTGTTTTTGTTGAAAATTTTGACTACAAATATCCCACCCATTTAGTCCATGTCTGGCATTTTCACATCATTATTATCCATATTTTCCATTTGGTCAAATCATGGTTCTCCGATGCTTATTGGAAGTTCTTATTTTACAATCAGCATCTTGTACGTAATTGTATCCTGCGTTGCATATTATGAAGTTTTGCATAAGGTAAGATTTGATTTATTTTTCAAGAAAAATAGTTCAACTTGCATGCATTGTCAAAAAGGTTTTACAGAATGAAGTAAAAATTCTTTTTTTTATTTCTTGTTTTGGTGCATCATATATTTTTCTTTGTTGTAGATATGTTCAAATTGAAATTGAAAGAAAATTATAATTTATAATAAAATTATGCAATGCACAAAGTTCAGTTTAGGTATTACGTAAGCAGTAAAAAATGTTCGTCTTATATTTGCATTTCTAATAAATGAATGATTCGTGTTCGATTGTGAATGAATTGCTAAACATTGATTAGTTAATTTATTTTAATTTAAGAAACTGCCACAACGTTTCAAATTGACAGGAACTAATAAACATTTGACAAGACAAGACGACCAATGCCAACTTCTACAAGAATATCAAGAATATTCAATCAATGTGTTGTGCAAGAAAATGGATGTAGTGAAAAATGTATTTTATGAGGTTAGTTAATAATATGCATTTTATTAATATAGTTTGTTGAAAAAGTGTTTCATAATAGAATTTGGTGTTGATATTTCATTTTTAGACAATATATTATGCGATTGTATTGTTTGTTGTAAATTTTGTTACACTGGTATGCTTTCCTGCTCTAGCATCATTGGCAAAGTCGAACAGCGACAATACTACTTGGAATGGTAAATAATAATTGTGAAAATTGAATTGTTGATTTCATGTTTAAAAAATTGAAATTTTAGAATATTTTTTACCAGTTAGTCTTTTTCTTAATTTCAACGTCAGCGATCTGATCGGACGTTCAATTACTCAAAAACTTCGATGGGTATTATTTTATATTATTTAAAATTTTTGTACATGAATATAATAAACCCATTCTCACGTTTCAGCCAAAAGCCGAGCATGGACTTTTGGTGGTTTTCGCTGTGGGAAGGATCGCATTGATTCCGGCTCTGCTTTGTTGCAATGTAGCATCCAGACCTTTGGTGGAGGGTCTCATGCCGGATGATTTCGGTTTCGCCTTTTTGATTACCGTACTCGGCTTCAGCAACGGTTATCTGATAAATTTATGTACAATTTATTGTTCTGCCAAAGTGAACGACGAATGGAAAGAAACCGCCGGCGCGTTGTCAGCCGTATACCAGTGCGTTGGTGTAGTTTCAGGCTCAATTTTTAGCTTTTTCATCGCTCGCCTTGTGCTATCAGTTGTGTAATTGTGTTTCTGTTTTATTATTAATAAGAAATTGAATATATTGCTTTTATTATTGCTTCATTTGAACTGTGGCGAAGATTTGCAATTTGTTCTGTCGCATTTGCGACGGAACGGATTGACTGGTGTCATATGCTGGCCATAAATGAAACGAATGGGCACCTTTTGCCAGATGAACGTTCCCTGGAGTGGGAAGCGCAGCTCGACATCCGGTTCACCGGACGACACTGGAAAATCTAGCATACCTTCAACGGCGAAATCGTTGCCTGGTTCCACTTCGACACCGTTGGCCCAAGTGTGCAGGTATGGATTGCAGATTGGTGGCTTGCAGCGTACCGGTATGAATCTTCTCGGCAAAATCATCAATGGTCTTTTCGATATTGTTTCTAAAAGCATATTAAATAAATTATTGTGTTTTTCAATTGCTTTTTATTTTTCTCCACATATGAACCTCTGAGTTGGCGGAAAAATGGATGAAGCGTTAGTTCTGCAATTGCGGATTCGGTCAGATTGTACTTGTTGACCGGTCGCAGAAGATGTCCATAATGATACCAGACGTGATTGCGTGTGGTTCTCAAATAGCCGTTCATATCCCAAAGCTTTTTCGGCTTCAACGGGTGTCGAATATTCAAAAAACCGTCCACCACCGTATCCATGCCGTGGTTGATATCGATACCAGTGTTAATGGTGTGCGAAAGTAAAAATTCCGGCAATACTGTCGGCTTTGCACGCCGTGAAAGTATCAGCGGATTTGGTCGATAATTGGCCAGTGTACGTGCGTTGACAGCAGCACCTTCATGTTGAGCAAAAATAATACATATTCAGATGTTGAATTTTTACAAGCTTATAGCACTACTGTATATTTATCGATGGCTTACTTTTGTAATACAGCAGTATAATGGCAAGGATTACAAGAACTTTCATGTTTGAAATGGATAAGTGAATATGAAAGAAAAATTTCTAAAAATAAAAGAAACAAATTAGAGAAATTGCCAAAAGATTGTTCAGAGCTTTTGAATTCGAAAGGGTCAGCTTTGACCAGTGCGCATTTGTTTGAACTGTTTTCAATTATCAATTTCATATACTTGATGAGGACTCGTCACCGCTTTCACTGACACGGTTTAATTTCAATGATGTTGTTTAAATCCAATGATGATTTGAAATCGAATTTGCGCTAAATTTCATCGGTCAGCTGAATTGCATGTCAATGAAAGGAATTATTGCAAAAATTTCATCATCAATGATGAAAATAACACAAGTAATAATAGAATTTAATTAAAGTTTATTAAAATTTTTTATTGTTACAATATAAAAAAGAAGAAAATGCAAGAAGGTGATCATAATAATAATAATAATAATAAAGAAGCTAATACTAGTGAAAAATGAAACAATACGAAATAATTGTTAAAATTTAAAAAATTTGAAATAATGAACAAATCATAAATAGTGAGTAACACAAATTGGAGGTGGTGATTCAGAAATTAGGACCTCCACGAGTTCTGTCGAACTTGTATTTCGCAACACGAAAAGCACGATCACACTTGATACAGTAGACATTTTCGTTCAGTTGGTAAAACTTGTCCTCCAATCCCAAACGCGTCAAACACTCCGCACAGTAGAAGCAACCGGGACAAATGATTCCAGCTTGCAATACCACATTCTGCTCTTCATCTTTCAGCACCTTTCTACACTTCACACAAGGGATACCTTTGACCAAATCGAAACAAGACTGGCACAAAGCACGTTGGTTGTAGCCTTGCCATTTGTTAGCTGGTACCGGCTGTGTTGAACAACAAATTGAACAATAAATACCGTTTTCCAGAAATTGAACTTGATCATCAAATTACCTTTTTACAGTCAAAGCAAGTGACGCAATTTGAATGGTAGGTGATGCCGAAAACTTTGATCAGATGTTTATCCGCCACAGTGAATTCTTTGAAACAAGTCGGACAAGACGGCTTGGCTCCAATTTCGTTCTTTTCAATGTGAGTTTTGCAGAACACTTTCTCATCAACCGCCTGCGCGTTCTCTCTTGGATTTTCAATCGGATTGCAACAGAACTCACATCGCACACACTTTTCGTGAAAACAATAGCGACCCAAAATCACCGGCTGAAATGTACCAAAATATGCAAATTATCAATTCGAATACAAGCTGTTGTTCAGATGGATTATTTATTTACCGTTTCACCTTCGACGAAATACTTCTGGCAAATGCGGCAAGGTTGGTCAGAGAATGCCATGTCACCAGCACAGTTCAAAGCAAAAAGCCAAAATGACCATTCAACAGCAAAGCCTGCTAAAGTTAACTTTTTTTTTGTTTAAATTCTTTAAACAATAAAAACTTTAAAAGTCAACGCATCTGCTTTTCAAAGTTTAAATTCAAATTTTGTTTAAAGCAATCTCAACATTTATTTTTGTTTGATTACCAAAATAATAAAAATATCATCAAATTGCAAATGCAAACAACACACGGAAGAGCAAGAATGAAATATTTCTGATCAATTTAAATAATTCACCATGTTTTTTATGCTTGCAATGGAAATATAAAAATGCCAATTCACTCAAATGTCCATCAAATTGTCGTTAGCATTTGTTTCCAAAACACTTTCACTTTCACTTTTGTTATCATCGCAGTTCAAAACTTCAGCCAACAATTCGGAAATTATTTCCTCTTCATTAGCTTGACAATAGTCGTTGATGTTCTCAACAAAATCAAGCAACGACGTCTCTGACAAATCAGCTCTGTAGATATTTTTTTTCAAATATTCACGATCACATTCATTATCCAACTTGTTCACTTCATTCAACAAACGTTTCGTCGGTTCGCGCAACTTGAATAATCAAAAAAATAAAAATGCTATTAAATTTATAACAATTTAAATTTAAATTAATCACAACAACTTACCGCGTTAACTTCAAGACACGGTTGTGCGTATTCAATGGCTTTCTGGAAATCCTTTTTGTCGAAATAATATTTTGACAAAAATTTATGACAATTTTTCAGCGCCAATTGTGAGGGGTTCTCAAAAAAAATAATTCATTAATAAAAATTAAATACGCTTCAAAATTAATTATCAGCACCTTCGGTGATTCTTCCCGTTCCAAAAATTTCAAATACATTTCCGCCGCTTCGTCCATCATGTTCGCTTTTTCATAACATCTATTCAAACAGATGAACATGACAATCACAAAATATGGAAATTTTACTACACGTCATACTGTCCAAGACGAATCAGCGTACTGTTGTCAAAGTCGCCAATACAGTGACTTTTCCAAAGACAATGTACAGCCTGTTCAACGTCATCTTGTCTCAAAAACACATCCCCAAGTGCAATTGTCATTCGACCATCGTCATCTCTAAATTGAAATTAGAAAAAAAAATCAAATTTTCAATCAATCAAATGGAGAAAATGAAAAAAGCAGCTCTAGAAATCCGACTTCAATGTGTGAGCTTTGCCGTAATAGAACGATGCAAATGCAGGACACTGTAGCACATCATAAAACTGACCCAACGAATACCAAACGCGATAATCACGAGGATCAATTTCTGAATAATTTATTTACAAATTATTAATAATATATGTAAAGAATATTAAGTAATACCCAAAGCACGACTGTACGCGTGGGATGAAGAAATATAATTTCGCAATTCAAGTCCCTCATGGCCGAGCAGTGTCCAAGCGTTGCAAGAATTTGGATCCAATTTCACCGCCCTTGTATACCATAGCATCGCTTCTTCATGTTGTCTCATTGAACTGTAATAATTCGCTATCAAAAAAAAATTTTCAAAAAAAAGTGAACAGTTTCGAAAAAAACAACAACTTGAATACCAAGTATGCAACAAGTCACCGGTGAGTGCACGTTTATGTGAAACCATTTAATCGCCAGATAGCTCAATTCTACGTTTAAACCCTGAAAAATAATAAACAAATTTAAATTTTAAAAGAAAATTGTGCGTTTCTTTTAACTTTTAAATTACCATAACAAATAGACAATCCGAAAATCTGTCCATACCCTCTTCTCTGTTCGGTTCTATTGCAATCAACCTGCGATATTCATCTATCGCTACAGGAAATTCTAAATTAAACCAAAAAGAAAACAATTCAGTTATGTATTGTTAAAATTTAAATTAAAGAAAAAAGAATAATAATTAAAATATACTTCTTGCATAAACATTTATTGTCGCAATTTGATTTATAACGTACGGAGTGTTTGCCAATTCAGGCGTGATGAACTTGTCGAGCATTTCTTTTGCCGAAGATCCGTCAAGAAATTTCAAATATAAATTCACAAAACTGAACAATTTCATCCAATGATCAGGCAAAGAAAGCTTCATAAACTGCAATCAATCCAAAAATTGAGCACAAATAAAATCACAACTTGGAACAAACGGCTCACATTCATCGGACATTCTTGACATTCGACCAGATAAACCCAAGCTGGCCAGCAACGGGGCAATATTCGTATAGCGTCGATGAAGTATTTCTCAGCATTACTTTTATAATTAAGCCGCATGTACAATTTCCCATACCTTTGAAAACATGCAAATGTACATTGCATTTTTCTTCAATAAGCTTGAATGAACAAATTATTTACAAAGTAAGGAAATATGGATCTTCGAAGTTTTCTTTTTCTAAACTTTTTGGACCAAATTCACTTATAAAATCGATCATATCTGCTTTCTGTTGAGCAATAAAAGAATCTAAAATTTAAAAAAATAAAATGTTATTTTATTATGAAAAATTCCACTGGCAATATATCGCTAATCAAGTACCAGGTTCTTTGCAAATTAACATTTGTTCCATATTTGCATCATACATCTGCAAGAGAATCATTTTTAAAACAACCAAATGAATCAACTCAATCATGTACCAAAAGTTTAGCATTGAGTGTCAATGTCTTAAATACAGGATGCATGGGTTTGTCACGTTGATCAGCAATTCGCACAGCACGGGAAAAATCACCTGCATCAATTGCAGCTTGACAAAAATGAAGAAGCATCGTACAAGTTGAATCCAAAGAAATATCTTCCACTCCCTAACATGGAAATCTCATTTTACAATCACTAATCGATTAAAAATTTAATTTTTTCTACTAAAATATTTAAAAAAAATTAATTTTATCAACGAAAATTGCTCGTACAAATTTTAAAAAAGAAAACTAAACTTTCGTACCTGTACATTTATGTCAAAGTCGGAAATGTTGTCAGCTAAATGGAATATCATTTCTCTTGCCCTAAACATTAAGATGAAAATAAATGATCACTTTTGAAATATTCAACTGCAGTTATTCAAAAAAAAATAATTACTTTATAGCTTCTTTACTTCAATACATTTTTGTTATAAATCTTTATTTTATTTCAGTAAAAAATTTAAATAAAATCGTCAATAAAGCAATATTTTTACCAGTTGGTCTCATTCATAAATCTTCTTGTGTAACATTCTGCTTCAGTTTTAATCAAATCATTCAAAATTTCTTGAGTTGTACATGCATTTAAAAACGAACTGTTCGTGAAAGAATGCTAAAAACAGTACAAATTCAAAAAACTGATAGATAAATGAGAATTTTAAAAAACAAATTCACAAATAAGCATAAATTTCAGATTAAAAATTAAGATTTGATTCAAAGTGCCAATTATGTCGACAAAACTTACGTTCATCTTTATTGTGACTAGTCGGTTGACCAAACAGCTTAATCTGTTAACGTGATCTGTAAAATACAAATTAAAAAATGTAAATTCATTGAACAATAATTAATGTATTAAATTTCAATAACCACGTGAAAAATAAATGAATTTAAAACTATTTGCTCAGTATTTATAAATAATTGAAAACAATATAACAATATTTGTGAAGTAGAAAAATTACGCTATTGCAAAAAAAAAAAGAAATTTCTGACCACAAACACAGTAAACCTATTAACAATTAAGATCAAAATTACCACAGTCAAAAATTAATTCCTGAGTTAAAGTTTACTTTTATTTATAATTAATAATGCAACATATATTGTTTTATTCATTTTATATAGCTTTTAAATAATTCGTAATTTACGATTTATTGTTATTTATTGAATTGATTGTTACGATGAATATTGATGACGATGATGAATATTACGAATATTGTTATTGAAATATTTCAGTTTGAAAATAATGCTCTCTACTTACATAATATTCACATTATTGAAAGTTGTTGATGAAATATTTTTTATATAAACTTTTCAAAATCTCACAGTTGGTTATGGTTATTGTGAGTTGGAAATTTAACTTTTTCAAATGATTACTTTGAAATTTATGCAGATTGTTAAAAATAAAATAATGATAAAAATTAATGCATTAATGTGTTCTGAAAAAAAATTTTGAATTTTGAAATAGTTTAACCATTTAAAAATTGTTTAATGTTTGTTTTTTGTTTTTCAGATTTTTTTTTAAAAAAATTTTGAACTACATTTTGTTTATTTGAAATAATTTCTCTCATCGTTCAGCTGTAAAGCATTGTGACAGCTTCTGGCGTCCTGAAAATTTCCCCAGCGTCTTCATCAACAATAAAGATTGAATACTTGAAATACGTTACGGGTTATGAAGAGATGTCATACGTAAAGGGCACCTTGTTGTTGTTGTTGCATGTTGCTATCCGGGTCGTCTCTTTCGGTATTCTTTTCTTGTCTTTATTTATGCTAATAATTTTATTAATTGAAAATAAAATATATATGCTTTAACAGAAAAATTCGGACTTTGTCCCTTGCCAGTTTACGAAACAACGATAACAATAAGCCGTTGTTTGTCAGATATTGAGTGTCCAGGCTATATGAAATGTTGTACAACAGTCAACGGACGCTTTTGCATGCTTCCGGATTCGAGCAGATGTAATTTATTAAAAAGAAATGTTTGAATTTTGAAATAATATTTTTCTAATTTCAACAGTTGCTTGTTCCAATGATAAACAACCTGTCGGTATGTGTGGTAATAATCTTCAATGTCCTGACGGCTATGCTTGTGAAGATCTCATCTGCTGTCCAGTAGAAAAATCTGGACAATGCCCCGCAATTGTTGGATCTGTTCTTCGAGAAAAAGGCGCCGAAGATTTATGCAAAGTAGATTATGACTGTCCATCGATTCGGAAGTGTTGTGAAACGATGCTTGGAAAACGATGCTTATTTCCAGTTCAAACTAATGCAAGATCAAACATGTACCTGGCAAGAATAACTGATGGAATTGACTATTCAGTATGATCATTTTATCTTAATTAATAAGTTTATAATTAAAAAAAATAATATATAAATACATGCATGCATAAATTCTGTTCAGTGAACGAATTAATTAAGTAGGACAAATCTGAAGTTTCCAGGCAGTGTGGCCTGCTAAATGTCACCATATAGTTATTTCGTGGTTGAATTCTTATTCATGTCAAAATAGAAAATGCCACTTTCATGAGTTAATCACATATTTTATAAAATTTATGTTTATGCAATTTTTCAAATATGATTTTTCAAAATTTAAATTTTTTAATAATTTACATTAAATTTTGCATTCTTTTTTAAATAGTTTAGCCGTTTATTCATGCCGCATTATATTTAATTTGATTTTATTTTAGGAGGAATACAATGACGATGACAGTGACAAAAGAGGACATTTCTAGAAAATTTACTGTGCTAAAAAGAGAAGAAACCATTTTTTAACCCAATTCTGTTATAAACAGACTTTATTCAGCTTTTTATTCATACATTGTAAAAAAAGTTTAATTTTAACAAGCTAAAGTAAAATATTTTAGTAAAACCTTGCATTCATTAACAATTAATAAAATTGAAAAGCTGTTTTATTTCGAAATTTTGCAAACAGATATGCATAATTTGCAAATGTTGAAAATACTTATTTGCATGTATAAGCATATGAGCATTACCACATAAACGTATGGTATTGCGTTGAACACACAGCTGGTTTTGTAACGTAAATTTCTAAAGCATTAGAGAAATATTATTGAAATTACTGTCTTCTTTGAATTAATACCTGTAAATATTTAATACTGTGAAGTTGTAGTTTCATGATAAATGGGTTTCTTAACATTTTAATGTGAAGTCAGCTGTCAACATTAAATTCAAAATGAACTTCAATATTATTTTTGGCAAGCATTTGATCACTGTTCTTTTTTAAAGTAAAATAGAACTTTAGTTCGTTTTCTAGTAAAAATTTTTTTTAATTAATATAGATAGCTAAATCAGTTTATTAACAAGCGTTATTAAATTACACTTTTGCACTGAATTAAAAAAGTATTGTAATAAGATTAACTAGATGTTTGGAGATTGGAATATAACGATGAAGGGAAAATAAATAATTAATTGATCCTATCTTTTGGAAAGAACGGTTGTATTATGATTAATAATGAAAATTTTAATGTTAATTCTCAAATGATGCATGTGTATTCACTTCTTGCATTTCGTATATTTCAATTTTCTTATTTTAAACGAAGATTATCTTCTTTATTTCATACTGAAAACAAAATGCTTATGATGCATCTATGCAGTAGTATAAGATCCACCCCATGATTTCCCGAATAAATAAATAAACGATGCAGCTTATGTGCAAACGAACAGAAAATTTTATATTGTTCACTATTGATAAGTGAGATGTGTCATTTAGTTGCTGGCAACTGGAACGAAGTTAACAGCTTAGAAGTGCAGTTTAATGTAAATATAAAGTTTATGTGTGAAGTAATGATGCTGCTTCATATTTGAATCCACTCTAAAATTATATTCCCAGCGCAGATGTTACGTTCGCTGTTGCATGTTGATGACGATTTATTAACTGAACAAAATAAGAATCGGGATACGCAATGCTTATCTGATGTTTGATATAATTTATAATTAAAAATAAAATTTTAGATGCAAGGCAGTTCTGTGAAACACCTAGAATTTGTTTGCGAATCGCTTGAAGAAAAAGATGTCCAAGCGATTGCTGGAATCGGACCTGTATATGCGAAGCATTTAACAAAACAAGGATTTGATAAGGTAACTATTTTGAGTAATATATTTGCAATTTGTTGATAGTAGTTTGAATGAGGCGAGCTTGTTATGAATATGATCATTTGCATACATGCAAATGTTCCTTTATGCATATACGTAAAGTAACCTTACATATATATATATATATATATATCAGCAGTTTGTGTGACATAATTTCATTTTGGTTTATGATTTAAAATTGTGTAATATATTTTAAAATAATTATCTTGATTGTTAATCGCTGTAACAAGTAAACGAGCTTATATAAATTTCGCACTGCTTTAGTTTTGTGAAAATAAAGTACTTTTTATTTTGAAAATGCATTTATGAGTATTTTTTTGTCTTATCATATTTTTATGCGAATAAACACGAGCGTGTGCATAATATTCTTTTCTTTGAATGTATATTTTTAAGGCTTATGTATTATTGGGTCAGTTTCTTGTCTTGAAGCGTCATCGGGATCAGTTTGTCAATTGGATGATGGATGAATTGAAAATTGCCAAACCGCACGCAATAGCATGCTATAACTGCTTGAATGAATGGTGTGAACAGCATTTACAGTAATGAATTTTACAGTTCGCATGTTATATAAGGAACACGGAGAAGTACTGTAAAGTGTTTTTTTTAATTTACAGTTTCGCGATGAACTGTTGTTAAATCTTGGCATTTTTCCAATTATGAAAATGAATACAAATGAATGAAATTTGGATTGTCGATTATTTTCCAAAATAAATTTATCAAATTATATTTCGTATGAATGAAAAAGATGCAAAGCAAATTTTTGAAAAAAAAACAAGAAAGAAGTCATTGAAAGTGTGTTCATTGCAAGTAAACCGTAAAATATGCAATGGTGAAATAGTATGTCAAAACTTACATATTTCATCTGCATAACAATAAAATTTCAGTTTTTCCCAAAAAAGTGGAGAAAATGAAAATTTCATTTCAAATCACTCTTTTTCATACAGTACAGGCTGTGCAGTTAAAGTAGCGTCGCGTCGTTGGCACATCATATTCAATTCTTCTGATTCGAGCATCAATGCAGCATAGCGAGTTTGCAATTCACGTTCTCTCACTTCTTGCACCTGCACATCTGCCATTAAATTCTTTAAAAAAAAACATAATAAAATAATCAATTAAAATTATATTTAAAAAAAGAAAAGAATGAAAAGATCTCACGTTGACACGTTTTGCAACTGCTAAGCTTTCGTTTTCCTCCAATGATAAAAATGATTTTCTTTCAATCTCGGTAGTAACAATCTCGTCCGTCAATTCTTGAATTTCTTTTGTTAGCACATTTAATCGAGCCTAAACAAATTAATCAAAATTATATAATGTAAAAATAAAAACTGTACTTAAATTATAAACTGTACAATTACAAATTGCATTACCGATCATTAAAAAAGAAATACTGATTCACTCAATTTAACTACTACGACTACATCTTACTCCATCTTTTCTTTAAATAAAAGAATAATAGTAATAACAGTTGCATAACATTTTTCTAACGTTTTAATTTAATTAAATTTTAAAAAATTAATTTACCTGATATCCACGAAGCAATGTTTTTACTTTCTGCTCCAATTTCATCGCCTTTTTAGCTTCTTTACTCATCTGTTCCCGGATATTCTAAAAAAAATAAAACAATTGTTAAGCTGCAGAGATAATTTTGTACACACTGATTAGTACGTTTTGATCGAGAAAAAAAAGAAAAACTTATGATAATGTGAAAGATTAAATTATCAAAATAATAAAATTTCTTTCCATAAACATGTACCATACTCACTTGTAATTGAAATTGATAAGTTTCTATTTTTTCTTTCCTTGTCATTGTGTCAATCCTGGTAAAACGGCCACGCCCGACGTGGTACATGAACTGACTATAGCAGTCATTCCAAATTTCAGTAAAACCCGCTAAATCAACAGGTTCGGGCAATTTGATTTTTAAAAGCATTTTCCATTCTTCATCAAGCACTCGAGATGCCTAAAATATTAAAAACTTATATAATGTTGAAAACTTATTAAAAGTATTGTCACCTCTTCCAGATCTTCAGCACTGAACTGTGTTGGATCTTCTGCAATATATGGTGCTCTAGCTTTTGCCACAGCTTTTTGATCTGATCGTCGAGCTGCCTTCAACTGTTCCACAGTTGGATTATTCATGCTATCATAATGCAATAAAGATAACAGTTGCTTTTTAATTATCTCTTCCGCCTATAAATAAAATCATCGTGTAAAAAATCTATCATAAATTGATATTGATATTATTCATATTGATCATTGTGAACATAATGAACAAAACAAACATTCATTTTTCAAAACATTATAACAGTATACACCTTCTGAATGTCGGACATTGCCTCGGTCATGTTTGCAGGCCTCAAAATATTATTGTTAATTTCAACGGGGCGAGGCAAGGAGCGTTGCACCGCTTGCGACTGGCGCTTCATAAATTCTTCTTCTAAAAAGAAGCTCATTCAATTTTTAACAAGTGAAAATGCATTTTGCAATTTTGTCTATGTAAGAGTGTTTTTGAAAATTAAATCTTACGGGCTTTTTTCCTCTTTTCTTCTTCCTCAAGCAACAAATCTGCCGCATCTTTGACCATCAAATGTTCAGCACCAGCTTCTGAATCGACCGTCTCTAATTCGGGCTCTTCTTCAGGTGGTAAAATTTCAAAATCATTTTTCGGAGCTGGCAACGCAGCAAAACCTTTTCGAAGTCGGTTCAACGACAAATCGCTTTGTCTCCTTAAAATAATTATACTGTTTTTTTTCAAAAAAATAATAATTAAAATTTTTCATCTTACTGCTCAAAACTATCTGTATTCAAATCATCATGATAAGGAGTGGTCATAGTAGCAATACTGGAAGCCGGAGTTGCCCAAGCCGATGGAGTTTGACCACCGCGAGGGGTTCCAGCCATCAACGACTTCATCATAATGTTTGGAGTCTGAACTACATCTCGTCTAGGAGTAATACCGCTGAAATCGCTGCTTTCAATTTCTGGGTTCAAACCACCTTTAAGCGGTGTTTCCAAATTCTGCATCTTCAACAAGTTTTCAGCTTCCTAAATTTTGTATAATCATAAACTGCTATCCTTATTTTTTATCATTCTGTTTATTCTTGAAACTGAAAACAATATCAGAAATTGATAAAACCACAAAATAAAATAAATTCAAATTCTTAATTGAATAATATTCATTATTCCGTAAACTTACGGTCATCACCGCATCACTGCCCGTTTGTGGTATTAGAGGCGTACGTAATGAGTTGGAATGTGGTGTCAACGTTATTGGTTCAGGAATTAGATCCGCAGCAACACTGTCTTCAACTTCCATCAAAGCCGTATCACGTATTGCTGCTCTGTTTTTTCCAACTTTGATTATCTGAAACAAAGTTTTACACATAGTTATTCTATTCATTTTCCAACAATAAAATAAAATCAACATTACGATAATAATTCATTCGGAAATGAAAAATACCTTTCAATTATACAATGCATTGAAAATTTTTCATTTAAATATTTACACTTACCCCTTCCAAATCATTTTCTGATATTTGTGGTTCGGGTAAGATCAGCTTGCTGCGTTTTCTCTCAGCCTGCATTTTGTTGAACGCTTTCTCAGATATACCTTCTTCTTTACGTTGCTTTATCTTCTCTTTCATTCTGCGCTTTTCCTCCTGTATAAAATCATTTTACATGTACATTTTTGTTTCAAAAGTTTAACAAATAAAAAAATAACTGTAAATAAATTATTACTTTTGCTTTGCTATCATGAAGCGCACGCTCCATGCTCAGTTGTTTAGAAATATCATGAACTGTCAGCTTAGTAGGTTCAGTATCTTCGCTTGGATCATGAAAACCTATTACAGTTGAATTCATTTTCAAAAATTAACAAAAACAGAAAGCAAAACAAAAAGTCAAATTTTACCTGGAGCAGGCTTCTTCTCGAACGGTATTTCTTCATTGTAATCGATACCTTTTCTAAATTTTCGACCACGTCCCCACCTACAAAAGAATTACATATTCATTATTAAGCATATTAAAATTTTTTTTAATTTTATAAATTATACATCTTCAGTTCAGAATTAAAATATACTGTTAGCATAATAACGCCAAACAGTTAAGATTAATAGCTTCCAAATGATTTATAGACGAAAAACAAAACAAAAATATTGTCCTCTTAATAAAAAGCATTTTCAAAATAAAATTACGCAATTCCAGCAGCACGTAATTCGCGTCTTTTCTGAAGCGATGCCATTCTTCTGGCTTCTTCGAGCTGCTTTTCACGTGCTTTACGTTTAGCTTTCTTTCCCTGTGTATTGGCAAGTCTAGCTCGAGCTTCAGATAACATTTCCAATTCTACAAAAATTCACAATCTTGAAACTTTAGTTATGAAAAAAGGAAAAATAAAAGTACCATCTTCATCCATATCAATGGGATCAGGTCTAGCCGGCTTAGTCTCAGGACAAGGATCAATTTCGCCAGGTCGTAATTTTCGAGGATCATCCTCAGCTTGAAATTCTCCTTCCAATTTCTTCTGCGCCTGATCTCTAAAAATTTTTTTGTTTAACTTTTATGCTCGACTGTGAAATGACATATAATTATAGCGCAAAAAAAACACGTACAGCAAAAATTCATAACGTTCCAGACACTGTGAAGCCGTACGGCCTACAATAGGCGCAATAGTACGCCACTGAGTTGGCATCAATTTTGCCAGATGCAGTAACTTTTCATCTTCCTCTCGTGACCATTCAGTCTTTTTTATACTCGGATCCAACCATTCAAACCTCAAATTTTAAACTGGAATTAATAAACAAATAATTATTTAAACATCAAAATAAAAACAGCAAACCATCGAGCTTTGCATTGCTTAGCTGATTTTCTGTGCAGCAGTGAAGCAATCCTACTCCATTGATTTTTACCATATTTCATAACTGCTGCTTTAAGAATTTCATCCTAAATTATTTATTTGCATGATATTGCGTACTGATTTAGAAAAAATATCAAAAAGTGAAAACATACCTCAGTGTTTCGCCAAACACCGCCCTTGATGATTACACGAACCATGATTAAATTTTAACTTCGGAAGTTCAAAATTCTATAATAAATTTGTTACAACAACAAAAGAGTAAATTAATACGGAAATTACATGAAAACATATACTATTTCATATATAACTAGGAAAGAAATGGTGCATTTAATTAAAATACAAAACAACACAAACAGAACTATGCCGAATAAACAGCACAAATAAACTTCATTATTTACAATAATGGTCATATTAAAAAAAATAAGAACTGATAATGAACAAAGTCGTGACGGCGTGATTAACAAAATATAAATTACTTAAAATGTATAATGTATATTCAAAATAACTTAAAACATATGAAAATTTTTAAGTAATCTCAATAACATTCAAATTTCGAGAAAAATACTGTATGCTACATACTGTACTTAATGATAATTGTGATTAAGCAAAGGTTATAACTTTAAAATAGCAGTTTCTGAAGCATGTTACAAAAAAATATTTTAAAAATTAATTGCATCATAATATTTGATTTTTTTATTATAATTTTGGGAAAATTTTTAAAATTAAATCGCTATTTCTGTTGAACTATTTAATGTATAGTAACGCGTTGATTATTCATATAAAATAAATTTAAAATCTTGAAAAATGTTGAAAAAGCCCAATTTAAATCTTAAATAATTTCAAATTTATTACGCGTTTCATTAATTTTTCAAATTTAAATTCTTCCAGTTATTGACACATATATGCAGTGATTTATTTTTTAATTTTACAGGAATATTTTGCGAAATGGACACTTTTTGACGATATACTGCAGTACACTGCAGTCGGTTTGTTGATGAAATACATAGGAAAAATCATTTTTTAATGCAAAGGTAGTATAATATATATAGTACTCAAGTATTCAAGTAATATATATAGTACTCAAAGTTTGATTATATCGTTTTTAGCATAAATTTTCTGTTGATTTATGTTTAAAATACGGTAATATTAGAAAAATAATAAAATAATCATTACATTTTTTGTTTATAAGGAAAGTTACAGTAGACGTACATTTAGCCGGCATTCTTCATAACAGCTTTTTAACCAAACTGGGAGGCTAAATAACCGCTACTAATGCTAAGATGAAAAATAAAAACATTAGGGTGAACGGAAAGGAGGCGCTGCGAACAGGAGGCTGGTCTACGGCAGCACCGGTTCCGCGATTCCAGACTGGTCAACTAGTCCAGACATGTCTGGAAATGCAGAATATCCGCTTTCATGCTAGCACAGTCCAACACAGCGTGAGAATAACGCAAAATTTGAGTGAACACGTAATGCAACAAGCAAATACTATAGTCACAATGTTTTTTTAATAAAGATGCTCCGGACAGTCAATTCACTTCTGGCAATAATTTTGACTGTTATACACTGAATCAAACGAATAAAAAATAAATAAATACAGGATAAATATTTAACATGCAAATCAGTAGACAGCCCGTGATGTCCCTTGCAGCTTTCAGACAATTGCGTAGAATTATAAGGCATCGACGAGCATCTTGCATGAACAGAAGCAAAAAGTATTCGCGGAAATTTGACATTCATGAAACCGCAAATGTTGAGGGAATTAACTAATTCTCCTCTTAATTTTAATTCTCTTTGTAACTAATGTTCGTCCACTAAGATGACTGTGTGCCATTTCCATTTATTTCAAAATATATAATGAAATATAACATATGCTACATCTTCTCCTTTGCTTCCTTCTTTAGCGATAGTGATGTTATGTAATATTGCAGCTTGTTCAGAATGTTCGCTTCCGACTACTGCGTCTTCCATTCTTTTCATTGGCGCTGTTCTTTTGTAGTTCGTAAATTTCTCTGCTGTTCTTCTCACTTAGGGTAGTGTTCGCCAGAGCTCCAATTCGATTCCTCTTAAGTTGTACGGTTCTGGCGGATTAATACTTGCGCATTAGATCGTCTAATTTCACTCTGTGATGTGATGCAATATGTCGTAGGTGGGCTAACGATGGTTCTTTTTTCTGCGCCACTTCGATGGCAATGTATGTTAGTCTTCGCGATGCTTGGCCTCCCATCATGACAATTATACGGCGATCTGCGATCAGCCCAATATAGTCCCTGAGCTGATCGGGGAAGCTTATCCATACATCACATGCTCTAGTATACCAAAGGGCGTACGTTTTCAAATAGGCATCTTGCATGATCAGGTGTGCTAAATCACATACAAAATACGCATAGATCAAGTAAAAACCTGCGAGATGACTATATCGAAGCATTTGTATCAGATATTCAAAAATGAGCTTACTAGGGTGATCTATGTCAGTCTCCTTCATTGTGCCAGTTATTCAAGCGCACCAAGCGCTAGCTGTTTTGCGAATTCGTTATTTACTGGTTTATCACCAATCTTCCTTTGTTTCTCGTTACATTGGATTGCCTTTTCACTGCTGCGTTCTTTCCGCTTCAGTTCTTGCGTTTTAATTCGTTCCATTGCAGGATTTCTTGTCGTGCTTTCCACTACAAGTCCGGGCGTTAGACCACACTATTCCTTATTCCTCTTCTCCATTTCTGATTTCTGGGCGTTGCTGTATTTTGCCTCTTTTCCACTTCTGCCACGGCGTTTACTAGCCTGGCATTACCATTTCTCTTCGACGGAGAAGAGGCCGCATATTTATCCGTATGGTCTTCCAATAAGAAGTCGAGTTGTTAACCATTCGATAGAACCACTGTTTTGCATTATGTACATTTTAACAAGGAGCAAAGTAATCTTTCATTGAAGTCTTTACCAAAGTTGCACTTTGCACTACCTTCCTTCAAACGGCTAACGTAGTCCGTTATGGACTCACCATAATGACGGCTAGTTTTACCACATTCAATTCTTGTAGTAAAAATCTTCACTTTTGGCGGATGCAATAGTTCGAAAATTTTTTTGATTTCTTCATATGTACAATCACGTGTGTCCCTCGAGAATACATGTCTTCGAATGGCCATGGAGTGCAAGTAAAAGTTCACGTCGCGCCGTGTTCGATTCATTATCTTCATACTTGTTCAAAGTGACATATGTACTCTTCCCAAGTTTGAGAGTTCAAATACAGCGGTTCACCAAAAAATCTCTCCATACGGGATGCAATTGTATCGTTTCACGTGGCATTTCAAAAGAAATCAAAACTTATAACAGTTGCTTGAAATTCGGTTCCACCACGATGACTACTGAATATTCGTCGTCAAATATGTAAGATCTTAGTTGAGTCACGTGCAAGATCTTTACTAGCCATGAAATAACAACAACACACGCTCACCGGCTCACACAACACACACTGCTTACTACTCACAAATCACTTCCTGCTTTTGACAAACTTACAGTATCTCCTCTTAGATGATCATGTGTGATTCTCATTTATCTTAAAATATATAACATATGCTACACTTTTATTTAGTTTATAACAAATGAACATTGAAATAATTGTTGATTCAAAGCTTTCTGGATTTTATAAATAAGTAAACAGTTTTAAATATTTAAAGTTCGCATTCTTTTTTATGTGAAGCGTAAAAGTTAATTAAAAAATCAAAATGCTAAGCAGTCACTATTTCACTTTAATAAAGAAAGCAAATTTATTTTATCTTTAAATTTTTTTTAAAACAGCTTTATTGAATGTCATAATAAAGCTGTGTTAGGAAATCTTCAATTTGAACTTGATGATCCCTTTTGTAAGTGGACTGTATGTGGTATTTATGGGTAATCAATAACGAGGGTGTGATTTGATTCACTTTATTCAATTCAAGCAAATAGTAAGGTAGTGAGATAGCAAGTAAACTACGGCTCAAGCGATCGAAAGACGGTTTGTTCCGTGTGTATTGTCCCTCCTCCCTCCTCACTCATATTTATACCTTTTTCTTAACCTGGCTCCGCGTCTGGTGACCAGATCATCGAAAAGCAATTAGAGAATCGGCTTGGTTGCGCAATCGCTAGGACTGTGCAGCCTAGCATGATCAAAGGAGCCGCGCTGCATATATATTTCAATTTGATGTAATTCCAGCAGCTGACCACCGGGGGGTCGTGTCAGGTATATGGCATGATGCTGACCTTTTTACCGCTTAATTGCGATTCCATTGTTCACCGGTGAGGAAAACAAGGGAGGCCGCTGGCGTTACGTAACCATTGTTTTCGTACATTGAGCAATGTTTTTTTACCTTGGGGAGTTAAATACTGATGGGCAGGTATAGAGAAAAGATTTCTCAACAAAGCTGTTTATTTTTTATTGATGATGGTTACAAAAGTTTACAACGTACGCCATAGTAATTGCACTGACATCATTGCAGATATTATGACTGCCGGTTTCCTTTGTCATTCAGTCCTTTGTAAATGCCTGTTTTGTCAAATAAAAGATTTAAAACCGTTTCCTTTTTAATTGTTTCCAACTTATCTATATGATTATTTATCTATTCATTATACTTCTAGATTGAACTCAAGCATCTATGTCTTATATTTGTACTTCTTACATCAAACAACAGCCGGTATTTATAAACAGAAAATAACTAATTAAGATCTCTACTGCTAAGAGCTTGCGGCAGTACTGTTTCCAGAAACAGTTGCGCACCTTACAGCATAATCTGAAATCTATATGATTATTCTAATTTCTGATGCGATACAGATTAATATGCATTTGTATTATGTATTGCGTAAAAAGCTTACTGTTTATTTTTATTGTAACTGCTGTAAGGATAATTTTAGCTCTGCTTAGCATTATGTTTGTGTTGTATATACATATCTATGTTTATTGCTGATGTACACTCTAAAATGAATTATTATAATAAGAGTAAGATTTTATTCTAAATAAATGAGATTTGGAAAAACTTAAATATACCTTTTCTAGCATTTGACAATGAGCCTGAAATTAAACTCAAAATAAATATTTAATCTAAGCTGAACAGATAAAGTAAAGTCTGATAATAATGCAAAATTATAATAACGCAAAAAATAAAAATAAAGCGAAAAGTTTGATTTTATTTACCAACAATGAAGTAGATATTACTTTGCTTTGCTACCAGATAACTTAGTAATTGCTTTAAATTGCCTATCAGGCAGCGTTAACCGTTTATAGGCCGCACTAGTTTCCCGTGTAACAACTGGCTTGATATTAATGAATTTAACTGTAAATGCGTTCATTAAG
>JYDO01000246.1:0-36592 GCA_001447755.1 Trichinella papuae | reverse complement strand
TTTAGAAACCTTAATTACATGAATTTAAAATTACTGTAGTGTTTATTTGTTGCATTTGAAAGTAATCCTATTTTGCGTAAAATACATTTTATTCATAAAACGTGCATTGCGTGTTATGAGGGTTTACATGATTAGCTTCCTTTATTTTTTAATAAAAGATGTAATCTAAACAGGACGTTGATTTTCAGTAAGAAATATATGAGATCTGTAAAAATTGATCTGGTTTGCCTAATTGTAAAATTGGATTATTTAAAATTTTTTACACGTGCAATACTCATTTTGCATAAGATATAATTCTGAAATCAAGTACCGTTTGTTTCTAAATGTTTCTATAAATTTCTGTGAACATTTTCACGAATACCACTTGCGTTGTTTCATTTGTGGATGTTTATGGAGGGGTAATATGCGTATGACATGTGATTCAAGAACAGTTTTAGGATCGTTTTTGTCACTGCTTGAGAATAACACATTCTTCAGTATGTTTAGCACTAATTCACGTTCGAATTACCAGAGCACCAAGTTTCTCATCCTGCTATTGCTCATAGACCGCTGAAATGGTGTGAGGATTCTTGAGTAGGCGCTGAAGCTTGCTTCACATGTTGAAACAGACACAGAAATCATCAAAGCTGTTGCAGCCATTTTATAAGTATTTGGAAATGTGTCCCTGCAATCATGAAGTGTCATCACAACGTTATGAAGTGACGGTTGTTCTCTAGAAAGGCTTTAGGAGTATTGATTTCATACTCCACTTCTGTAAGCTGCACTGAACATAATGCGGCTAAATAATAGACTGTAATAAAGAACTCTTTTCACATCCACACAGCATAAATGGAATTTATGAGTTCTCTGTTACATTTGTTAAAACGTCGTTCAATCTCACAGTGCACTTTATCAATTACCTCATACTACAACTACTTCAATCTTAAGTTTATATCCATTTTCTCTCTTAGCGTGACATTTACCAGCAACAAGAAATTTTTAAGCTTTCCAGGTAATTTTCTCAGGCGCTTTGCTGGAGTGTCATTTGAAAAAAAGTTGATTCTTTTCAACAAAGCAGTGAATTCTTCATCAATTCTTAATGCTCTCATTTTCTCATGTGAAACATTCACTACGTTCCAAGCAGATAGTAAATCCATTGTTCATGACAGAAAGTTTCTGTCCACAGGTAACAGCAGTGTAAGCATAGATTTTATCATTTCAGCTATAAATTTGAATTGTGGTTGTTCAGTCTTATGTGTGATTATAGCAGTAAACATATGATATACATTTTCCAACACATTGCTGCATTAACGCTTACACTCCGCCACGAAAACCTGCTATCGCTAACCGTCTACGCTAATTACGGATCAAACGCCGTATAAGCTGTGAGTGAACAGCCAATCGCACAAAGTTGGCAGTGTATGGAAAATGGGAGGGGGTGAAATCAGAGTACCCCTTTTTCAACAGTTATCAAACTGAAACCAAACTTGAAATTTCGTGATTTTCTTTCACACGCAGCTTCTTTCTTCCCATTTTGACATTGCCTACACGTGAGCTCTTGACATTTCCTGACAACCTTTTGATTTATCAAGCGCGCATTTCCAACTGTAGCAACCACTTATACAAAATGACAATCCAGCTTTTTTCTGACGACAATCTGAAAACTTTCAGCAAGGGAAACAAATCGCTGCATCTCTTTCAAGAGGGTTGTTGAGGTGACTCATTACCCAAGTCAGTAGGGACATTCCTCCCCGTTTCTGCATTCGATTCACTTTTTGGATAAAAGTCCATAAGAGATTTCATACCTTTACAATTTCGATTCATTCTTCGACAACAATTACTGGGGAATAATGTAAACAAACAATACAGTAAAATTCTACTAACTCAGGTTCAACCTGCGGGCAGACAAAATGTGTTTCATCATTCATTTTTTGCACTTAAGCACACTTAAGTAGCTATTCATTGCGCACATTACATTGAGGATTCAATTACCTAAATATTTTATATGGAAAAAGGTTGCATCAATTTTTCATGTGACACCTGATGGAGCCAAGCTACAATGACGTTTACAATAGATCAATGGGAATACACCTATTTTCACCATAAGATGATTGGTATAGACATATCATTTTATTCTCTAATATTAATCGAACAATAATAAGAAGAATCATCCAAAACGATACAATCAACAACAATTGCTGGTGTCTCCTCTATATAAACATTAGCACACCGATTGTTTCCTGAAATACTGTACATAACTTACTGTATTTATTGATAAGTAGGTTAATGATATGTTGTATCATATTTCTGATTTACATGTTCAAATACATTAATAATTTGAATTCATATTTAATAGTTAAATTATTACATATGTTAATCACTATTAATTTGTTTTGTTTCTTTTTGTTTTCATTTTCATTGTCTGTTCATCATTTACAAGCAACCTTGAAGAGCAATGTGAGAAAACAGTGTTGTTGTTTCAAATTTTAGCAGAAGGAAATTCGATAATTATCATTTATAATAGATGTTTCACTACTTATGATAAGGATCGTTTACTTTAGTTTTATGGTTTTACAAAATGTAATTTAAATTCAGTAATAATACAGTACACAGTTAATTTTATCTGCCTTTAATCCTTTTTAGGTAAGATCTTTTTATTTCAACATCAAAAATAATACTATTTATTTTTGAATACACATTGATGAATTTTAAATAGCTCATTGGATTTTATGTTATGCAAGCATTTTTCACGTCCCTGAATTCTTTTAGTTTTAAACATCTACAGTCATCTTGAGTGTTGCACTTTTCTCTCTAATGTTTATTTCTTTGCTAAAGTGTATTAATGCTATTATTATTATTATTCTGTTAGTGAAAGAATGCAAATGTTCTAAATTGAATGCTGCTGGTAGCGACTATTCCTCAGCAAATGGTTTACCATTTTGTTATAAAATAGAAGGACGAGTGTATCCTAATTGGAAGTTGAAAGAGTCGGAGATAGATTGGCACACTTCAACTCGTATATTAGTTAATTTTGGTCAATATATTGGTTTGATAAGGTAAGGTAAATTAATGTTTTTTCTATGTATTATTTTGGTTTATTTAGGTCTGACGGCACTTTTGTTGTTCACTGCGTTCCATCTGGCTCTTATGTAGTTGAAGTCGCGAATGCGGAGGTCATTTTTGAGCCTTATCGTGTTGAAATAAATGCAAGAGGTAAAATAAGAGCGAGAAAGTTGAATTATGTTCAGCCCGCAATAGTTTATGCTGTTCCCTATCCATTGAAATTTGCCGCCAACAGCACAGTGCGCTATTTTCGTCCACGGGAGCAATGGCGTATTGCTGATTTTTTACTAAATCCGATGGTTTTGATGATGCTGATGTCATTGTTTATTATCGTCGTTTTTCCGAAACTTAATAGTGTTACTGATCCTGAGATTCAGAGGGTAATTTTTCTTTTTATCATTAAAGTTATTTGTTCATTTATTAAAATTTTGTAGGAAATGCAGCAAACGATGAGTATGCCAAGCTATGATTTGCCAGAGCTGTCTGAATTAATGGCTAATTGGGTGGTTGGTAAAAAGAAGGCGAGCAGAAGCAAGAATTTGAAATTAAAGAGGTGATCTCAAGATGCATGACATATTGACTTCTTTTTATTCTGTCATGTTCACCTTTTAATTGTGTAATTTCAGTAGTCGAAATATTTGAATTCAGTTATTTGAATTTTCTGTTTTCAATAATAAAAAGTGTAAAAGCAATATCTGTGTACAATGCATATTTTTATTATAAAAGATTATAAATTAATATTTCACCTAAATGAGGAATAAATAACTGCGTGTTTTATTGCAATAGTATGCTGAAGTCGCGCCTTATTGGTATGGGCAGTTGTATGTTATGTTGCTTTTATTTTCTTTGTAAAAATTTTACTTGTTTTGAAAATTGATTACTATTATTTGTCATAATAGTGAAGTTAGTAATATGTAATATTTTGAAAATGCATTTGAATATTAGATCTTTTTGGGCATGTGTTTTACATTACTTATCACATTTTGTTAATTGCTACTTTTGTTCACGTAGGCATGAACATGTTTTATTTTTATTTTTAATAGTTAATGATGTATAAATCAATAGTAATTTTTGTGTGTTGTTCTTCTTAATATATCCAAATTATTTTAAAAAAATGAAATTTTATCAAAGTTTTTACTTAGATGATAATCATGTTCAACTGCTATTCTTTTTTAAGTGAAATTTGTTTGAATTAATGAAAATATTGTATCGTCTACCAACTTCGCGCATATTTTGTAAAATTTAATATAGTTAGGTATCATTTGTGCGATCATATAATTGTATATTATAAATATCTTTGATTTTGTTTGCGCTCATACAAAACATTTTTAGCTGGAAAATGTTTCTTTTCCCATGCCGGGAATCGAACCCGGGCCTTGCGGGTGAAAGCCGCAAATCCTAACCACTAGACCACATGGGATGTTAGCTATCTAACTTGTTTTATGTTTTATACAATTGTTTTGGCAATGCCAAAACATTTGAACTTTTCTGTTTTAATTTTAATGCAGAAATTAAATAGATTTATGTATTTATATTGTTCTGATTAGTAGCATGTGCATTCTAAATAACGCTTTTAATGTGCTAAATGTTTGTTCAATGACTATCACTATGTTTCCAAATGAAGCATTTTATTTATGAGTTGCTGATATTTAGTTTGAGAAGTTTAATTAGAAATGTATGTCAACAATACAGAAAAGAAAAAAAATGATGATTTGCAAATAACTACATTTTCATTGCATTGCAGTGATAAATAGCATTGCTAAACAATAATGTATGTAAATGTTAATTGATTTATTATCTGGGCTAAACAGAGTTAAATCGGTTCGTGCTATTTCAATACCCTCGTTAGTATAATGTTGTATTTCTAAATTTAATAATACAAATTTAATGTGAAACGTAAAAAATTTCTGACTTTCATTTTTATTTAACAACAGAATAGTTTAAAACTCATTTTTAATTAAGTAGAGAATACATGGATTTTAATGTTATCATTATTAATTAAAATATGAGGTTCCATGAGTAATCAACAGACGTTTGTTAAAGATGAAATGGCAATTTTAAACGAAAAGCATCAACGCCATTCATGTAATACCTGAGCAGTCGTTTGGAGCGATAAAATCCAAGAGAATGGTAAAGTGCCAATGCTGCTGAATTTGTCACCTCTGTTTCAAGCATAACTTCCCCGCAATTATTACGGGCCATTTCTCGAATCGCTTTTACAACTAAATTGCGACCAATTCCCTTCCTCCGATGTTTTGCTTTCACGGCTAGCATGGCTATATAACCACACTTTTGAAGTCTGTAATGGTTAGCCATTTTACATATAATCACACCAATGTATTGTTTACACTCTTCACAGTAAGCAAGAAAGCACAGGTGTGGCCATGTATGAAGAAAATAACGAAAGGTATATATCGTATATGGCTCAGACAAATCATTCGACACCATTTCCATTATAGAAGGTAGCTGCGTTTCATTTACATATTTTACAATTCGTATACTTTTTGAACTTAAACTATTATCATAGGTTAAACTTAAATCATCCAATTTTAAACAATCTGAAATTTCCATTTCTTCATCTAAAGAATGCGATTCAAATTTTTCCATTAAAATTTCAAGTTTTGCATTAAACATTTTCTTTTCTTCACAAATGATATTCCGTGCTACTGACAGATTTTGATCTTTTGACAATGCATTCATTTTGCAAGTATGCTCACGTAATTCAATATTTGGTTTGCTCACCCACTTGGGTAAATTCTTATTTTTCCATTCTATTTTCGAGAAGTATCCGCTTATGAAACGACATGTCTGTTTGTTATTCAAACCATCTGCCCCAGAAATAAAATTTGTATTCGAGGAGCATTGTATACATTCGAACTTTTCATCTTCTAGTCTGAAAAATTTATTAAATTTTAATTTTAAAAACTCTAACGATAATATAATATAATCAATAAAAAATAAAACCACAAAATTGTGTTGTTGTTGTTTTTTATAAACGCTTAACATTCTACATTAAAATTCCAATATTATACAATCAATAAGGAGAAAATTGCAAGTAATTGAAATCACTCTCAAGAAATGCTAAGCTGAACATTAACATTAAATAATTACTTACACAAAGAATGCATAAAAAAGAAACAGTATAAACATATGAAAAATATTTTCTTAATGCTTTTAAAATGAAAATCATTAAAATCTAAGAAACTTAGAGTTGCTTAATTTGAATTAAACAGATAAATTCATGAATACTAATAATGTAAATACAGTTGTCATAATGAAACAATTATGTGTGATGAAAAAAATAGTTCAAAATATTATTTAACTTCTTTTATCTTTAAAATTCATTGAGCAATAAGAAAATAAAACAACTATTAAAAATATTTACCTAATCCAATAATAAAATATTAACATGGTTGCCCACATTTCAGTAAATTTTGAATTTATCAACAAAGAATCACTAAAAGTTCCCAAAAATAAACAATACTTACAAATGGACCAAGCTAAAATTTTTAAATAAAAAAATGAATTGGTGCTAATTTAAAAAAATATTTTAAAATGTCAATAAATCAAAAGACGTGAAAACATTTCTTTTAAATTATACACTGGCACATGTACATGTACAATCCAAGATTTAAAACTTTATTGAAATTATTCAAAGTTTCTTACAAACTATCATCATCACTCAATTCATCCATGTACAAATCAGCAAAGTGCAAAAATACAATAATAGGAACCGTATATATTAATACAGTAGATAGCAATTTTCAGGTAAAAGTTAATTTGCAATAATTTATTATTTTTTGTTATAGTTGTTAAAGGACCATAAAATTATTTTTTTAATGTTACACTGCGAAAAATAAGTATTGTCTTATGTCAAAATCAATGCATATTGCATAATCAACCTTTTACACAGCTCTTTTTAGAATAATAATATTATAAGACTTTAAGATAAAACATGCTAAACTGCATTAAAATTAATATGATGATAAAATAAGTGTAACAACAGTTCATGGTTTATTTATCATCATAATTTATTTATCCGTAAAAATTATTCATTAAATAATTCGCTTACTTCTAAGTTTAGATTCTGTGAAAATTTGTTAAAAAGTTAAAATATGTACAAGGTCTTATAACCCTCTTTTCTATAAAATTGCTTAATGTTTTAAGAGAAAACTGGAAAATCTGTGACACAACTTGACGTGAAATCAATCAAAAATCTTTAATAGATGGGTCAAGTTTTAGGTATATAAAATAAAATCTTTAAATATTGATTTCAAAACCGCTTTTTGCTAATTATACATACTATGTCAAGTAATTGCTTACATCTTCTTTTAAACCTTTATGAATTTTATGCTTTATCTTGCTTTATCTTTATGAAATACTTCTATTACTGACTTTGCATTTCATGATTTAGAAATACCCAGAAAATATTTTTAAATTTTAATTTCTTAATATAGTTAGTTTAGTTAATTTTTTAAAAAAATTTATGTTATGTAATTAAAAATAAATTTATTCTGCGACATATTTATCCAAAATCTACATTGACTAAGCGCGTGTCATCAAGTAAGAATCGTTTCGTCTAATAAAACACGATACATGAAGAAACATTCATTATCTTCCAAAATTTGCATATGTAGCGCCGGATTCAATATTTTGCAAACTGCTGAAATATATTTGAATATCAAGATAAGGATGAAGAGGTAAATGCAAGAGAAAAGGAATAGCGTTCTGCTATCATGCAGTTGTGATGTCAGATATCTCTGTGATTTTAAATAAACGTTTTGAATATAAATTTTAAATAAACATATTTATGTTTGTGCAAATAATTTAGCATGCATAGAAGACTAGAGAATTTCAGAATTGTGCTAATGATGGCGTGGGGTCAGAAAAACTGATAAGCTCATGTGCAGGGCTGATAAACTTTGTTTTCACTTATGTACTTCAGAGGTAATTTTCAACAGCAGAAACAGCTATAATATAATTGCATCTAAATGTAATATAAATTTAATATCAGAAATTGAAGTAAAATATTTTTAGATGAGAAAAAATCTAACTGAATTTTTATACAATTTAATATCATGTTTTAATAAAGAATTAGTCTTGATTTTTATATTTCATTGTCTACAGTAAGATGAAAAATTGTAATTGAAAATTTGATGTGTTCAAGGCTACAGCTCTTTGCTATCGATTGATCTTTAGTGTTTATTATTTATTTTTTGTAAACTTTTTGTATATTCTGAATGGTTTATGCACAAAAGTTTCGTCCTTGGCGACCCCTTACGCACATGGAAAGGAAAGCTCGCGTTATGGGTCATTTAGTTGCGTTTGCTGTAACCAGTGGTGCACTGTGTCTAAGTGTTCTGACTTTGTAAGCAGTTGTAATGTAATGTGTTGGGGTTTAAAAGTCTTGTCATTTTGTTTGTTTTAATTTTATTTAAGATTCGCCACATTGTTCAGTGTTTTCTATCGTAAAACAAACACTGGCGTTTTCAGAGACTGTTATCACTGTTGTTGAACATATTTCGTTTTTTTTTAGTTTTTGATATCTGGGGTTTTTGAGAAGTGCATTCAATCACACTTGAAAATTTAGCTTGACTATTTATTATGCATTATCAAGCAGTATGAGTTACCTTGAATGAAATATAATGTTTTAATTTTATCGAAATTTTGTCATTTATCAATATATTGTTTATTAATGAATTTAGATTTTGTTGTTTAGGTATTTTGCAACGCCATCTCCATCAATTCATTTCGACACATTGCCCATTGATCGACACACTTTTGGAAGTAATTATTTGGAGGAAAAGTTGAAGCTAAAATTAAAAATGTTTGATGAGCATTCTGAAAAAGTCGATTCCATGCGATATAGCACTGTTCAAGATTCAAACGTGATCTCAACAATTTGAAGTTCTCACTACCTCCCGTTTTTGTATATATGTCAAAGTCATTAGCATTAGCAACGTTGTTTCCGGATGAAAGCCATTTAGATGAAAGTGGTGAAGCCTTTGAAAGCAGAAGTTGTTCGTCCTTGAATACTGTATCTTCCGAAAAAATTAATCACTGCCTCTCTTGTGGAAAAGACATTTCAAATTATACGGATGTGCAGTGTCAGCAGCATCTCAACAGGTAATTTAATTGAACTTTATTTACTTTACATGCTGTACAACATTTTCTGTAATAAAGTTGCTTGGATTCAAAAGAAAAGAACGCCGCTTTTCAACAAGCTGAAGAGAAATGGAACTTAACTATAGATTGTCCATTGTGCAGTGAACCGCTACCTCCTGGACCAGTAAGTAGCGTTGATTGGGATTGTGGTGCATATAAAACAAACTGTAAATGTTTCGTTTCCTAATAAGTAATAAAATTGGCTGTATTTTAAATTAGTTGTGTAATTTTTCTATAGATGTCCGGTTTAACATGTCATGGCAGATGATTCTGAAGAATTTGTTAAATGCATTTCAGAAATACTAAGAATATTACATTTTATTTCCTATTTTACTGTAAATGAAATTGACAAAACTTTAAATTAGTTGTCTTGTTGTTGTTTTTTTGTTGGGAATATTTTATACATTTTTTATTTTAGTTTCGTCAAGCTCACCTAAAACGCTGTGGCAACGCTCACAATTTGCCAGCATCCGAACTTTGTCGTCTTGTACAGATTCAAGAATCGATTGCTGATTCCAAAAAAAGAAGTGGTTTGCAGCATACTAAGTAAACAAGTGATTTAAATGTTTTTCTATTTGATTTCACATTTTTACCTTTAGGTTAAAAAAGCCAAATATCAATTCAGCTCAATTTCAAGCGAAGAAACGTGACAAACAAACTCCAAAAACGTAATTTAATTTTCAAAAAATAATAATATTTCTTAATGTATAATATAATGTTTTTTAGAGCATTTGACGAACAGATTCAGTTAGCTCAAGCAATTAGTCTTAGTCTTTCGGAAAGGAATTCACATTTTGAAATTGTAAAACCGCAAGCACGACAATTTAAGCAGTAAGTTTAAATTTAAACGAAACTTAGTTTCAGAACAGCAGAGATTGTATCCAAATATATTTATTTAATTGTTTATCAATTGAATTTATATTTTTATTTATTATACAGATCTCACCTTCCGACAAAATTGCAGCTTACATCTGTTGAAGCTCAAATTGACTTATTAAAAGATCGTTTGGTCATTTTACTAAGTCGCAACGATTCCAACCTGAAGTTAACATTGGAAAACGACCGACTAGCTGAAGTAAACAGTTTGTAGCAGGACCTTTTCATAAGCACATTTCTAAGCACAATTAAAATTTCAGTCGCTTTGGTGGTACGCAGATTCTGCTGAGGTATACTGTGAGCCGAAAAAAATGAACGACTCAGCTGTTATGGATTCTCAAAATATGGACGTGATTTGTGATGTTGAAATGGAAAATCCCGATGCTATTGAAGTAATTTGGTTAACGATCAGTTGCTGTTGTTGTTGTTTAGCATTTTAATAATGTTGTTTGTTTGTTTATTTTTTTTCAGCTTAAAAGAGATCCTGATCGTGAGATTAAATTATTTTCGGAAAGACGTTTAGAAAATTTTTGTGCTGACATGCTGAATTTGTTGGAAAATGCAAAATTGGCCGATGTCACCATATTTTGTGGTGAAAATGATTCCAGTATTTTGATGGCGAATTCCATAATTTTACAAGTTCGATGTCCAACATTTTTTCAAGTAATATACGAACGTTTTCATCGTTATTTATTTTTCTTCTACTGTTTTCTTATTTAGTGCGCTTGATTTCAATGAGTAGAATTTCAAATTGAATCAGTAGTGTTTAGTCAAACACCAATTATAAATGAAAAATATTTTAATTGCATATTTATTGTGCAAATTTAAAATTAGATGATATCTTTTTAAAATGCTTTAGTGATCAGTGCTGATCTTAACGCAACTATTTTATCTCATTATCATTTAACAATTTGATTGACAAATTTTTGTAATGTATTCAAGTACCTGACGAATTATTCAGTGATTTCTAGCGCAGAAATAATTTTTGGTTACGATCTAGGTAAAAAAAAATTTTATTTTTATCTAGATGGCAATTTTGGAAGAGGATAAGAAATACAGTATTTTTTGTCCAGATGTTTCGCGGGCTGTGATGGAATCATTCCTTCGATATTTATATTTTGCGGATGACGGGTTGTTCCATTCCCAGTGTTGCAAGGATCTTGTTGCCCTTTTAAATCGGTAGATAGTTGTTGTTGTTGTTTTTCAAATTTAAATAAGATAAAAGAAAAGCAAGCATGTTTGTTCAGGTTCAATCCCACTGGATGGGCTGAAACGGTGAAGCAGTCGTCTAGCATGTGTTCAACGTTGAATTCGATGAATTTTATCGACAAAGAAGTGCAAACGGATATCCAAGAGTTTGAAATTTGTCGATGCAAAAACAGTGAGTTGCATTGCTTTTTGCAGGAAAAAAAATGAACAACAACAACAACAACAACATTTGATGATAAAATCCCATTTTGAAGATGATTCAAGCAGTAGTAGAAAAAGCATTGTTCATGAAAGAGCGACTGCTGAAATGGAATGTTCAGTGGTCGATGATTACAATAGCATGAATTCAAATTCATATGTCAACAGCAGTTTAGCAGAGAAAAATTGTTCAGTTGTGGCAGCCGATGATTTTGGCACCAATGAAAGCGATTGCATGGAAATGATTGAATTTATCAATGATGAAGGATAGTATGAATTGTTTGTTTGTTTGTTTCTGTATCATTTATTCAAGATTCTTAAATTATATCTTCCTGTTCTTTCTTGATCACAGTTTGCATAAAAATATGACAACTCCTCGAAGTCGTGCACCGTCGTCTGGCACTCCGCTTGCAAAAGTTGTGATATTAAAGAAAAATGAGCTTGTTTCAAAATTATTAAATCATCACATACTTCAGGCTCGAAAACGATTGCTTGCCAAATATAATAAACTTCAAACTCCTGTAGTGAAGAATTTGTCAAGAGATGGAATTACTGTTTTAAAAATTGGCGATGTCACACCAGCTCCAAATTACACTGTTATGTCCACTCCTCAAATACAGGTAAATAATTCATCAGTTATTAATATATATACGATTGGCAATTTTTATTGATTATGTTTATTTTGTAGGAATCACTTCAACGATTTGGACTTCGGCCGCTGCCTAAACGAAAAGCTGTCAACGTATTGCAAAGAATTTACAACGAAACACATCCATGTAGGTGCATTTTTTGTTGACAATGTTTTCATTAACATGTTTTTATGCGCGAATGAATATCTATAAAATAAAATGTATGTAACTATCTTATCAGTAATGCTTTTATCAATCAATTCTGCTGCTTATTAATTACTTTGTTGATGATTTGTTTTGTTTTTGTTTTCAGTTATTAAATCAGACGGCTCTTATGAAGTAAAGCAAGAAGAAGACTGTGCATTTAAAAAAAGGAAAAGAATGGATAAATCTCAGAAAACTGATCAAGAAGCAAACACAGTTTGTAGTACTCAGCATTGTCATACTGATGAAAACAAAATGTATGCAACTTTGTTGTTGTTGTTTTTTTTGTTTATTGCTTTTGATATACTTTATATAAGTTGTTACTTTTAGGTTATCTGATAAAGAAGTATTCTCATTAGAAGAATCATTTATTCCCAAAGAATGTGAAGATGACAATGTATTATTTTATTTATTTGTTTATTTGATATGTTAATACGCAGCGCATCAGATTGATCTTTTATCTTTTGTGTAAAAACACCTACGCAATAGTTGATTTAGAAAATAAGTTATATATTAGAAAAAGAATATTTATAAACGATTGATTTATTTAATGTGTATGCATTGCATTATGAATAATTTTAGGAAGAAAAAGATTTGCATCAAAATCTAACCGATGCGATCTCAACGGATTTAATTCTTTACGAGCAAATTCTTACCTATTCAGTGAGTAATATTTTTCTTCCTTTCAAACTTTATGTAACTTTTTATTCATATTAAAAATACCTAATTTTATAAGCATTATTATTTCTGTATATAAGTGAATAAATAAATATTTATTTGTATAAATGATATTGAATATTGTCCAGTGAGGCGATTTTGTAAAATGAAACTAATAGCGAATGGTTATTTTAAAAATTATTTACACTTTTTTTGATTTTAGCCTATTAATTTGAAAGAAACGCTGCAGCGTTTAAAGCAAAAAGGTGTGAAATGCTCACTGAACTCGTTGATGAATTATTTAGATGAGCAGGTGATTATTTTAAATATTATTATCTTTTGTAAAATAATGTTTACTTCTCGTTTAGTGTATTACTTTTGTAATGAAAGAAGGTACCGATTTTAAAGCTTGAAAATGCTTCACCACGGCCACTATAAATGGCATTTGAATATTTAGGGTGTATTTGTTCAAATATTAAAATTGATTAAGTTTTCAATCAAATTGCTTTTTTGAGTTTGTAACTTTATACATCTTTTTAGAAAATGCCTACTTATGCTATAAATCTGTTTAAGTTTTCTAAGCACCTCGATTACAAGAAAGCATGTGCTTATTTCAGCTTTTCATAATGTACAGCAGCAGTGTAATTTAAAATTTTAATGCACAGATATGAAAGCAGTTGTTTGGCTTTTAATAATTATTTTTCCACAAAACTTGTGGCGAATTTTTAAATACTGGTGTAATCTTTTTTTTCGGGTTTTGTCAATATGCAATGGATCAAGTCATTTCATTGCTTGTAGAATTTTTTCACTTTTTAAAAAAGATTCTGTTATTTTTGGCAGGTATTGATTGATGCTCAGTCTTATAAACAACTTTTAGACGTCCGTGTTTATTTGCAATCACAGCAACACACAATATAATGTGTTTATTATTATTATTATTGTTGTTGTTGTTGTTAAAAAATGCTTGTGTGTAGTATTAAGAATGCTCATCACTTGCTTCACGGAAAAGGAATTTGATGGTGATATTTGTTATTTAGAAAAGAGCATATATTGCTTTTAAACTGAAAACGCTTAAATTTATTATCACAATATAATTCCAAAAAAAATTATTGTTGACTTCGTATTTTTACTGTAGATTATTTGCATGTCAAAATTGTAGATTACAACATGTTTTTATAATACAAATACATAAGAAATGTGTAATCAGAAATTAAAAGAGAAGAAATTACTACTTGAAATAAATAACAATATTTATGATATATGGTAAACGTGGGAAATATTTGATTGGCCGTTTTTGGTAAAAATTTCCTATTTCACGCCAAAGTTGAATTTTTTCAAAATCCAGTTCTCTAAACTTAGTCATTTTTTAATTTGGGGACGCTTATTTATGAGCTCTGCCTTTTGTCAGTTCTTTTTTCTTGTTTCTTTGTGCTGTGGCTTTTTGATTTTATGTTTGCATTAATTGACGCAAATTTCCAACACAGATTATTTTTAAATGAATTTATTGAAATCTCTTGTTGATATTTTAAATTCATTTACAGTGGAATTAATTTTAAGATGAAGTTTTTGATAATTAAATTTATATTAATAATAATAATAATAATATTTTACAATTTACAATTTGTTATTACTGTACATTGAGACTTGCAAATCATACTTTACTGTAGCAATTTATACTCAAAACGATTAAAACATAAAATATTGTTGCAAGCGAGATTATAAAATTTCAGGTTCTTGGCATAAAATGCAGACGTGGCTGTCAGAAAAATGTGTTTTCCAAAAGTAATTAAATTTTTTTTTACACAGCATTAATAAATTTCATTTTTTAAGTGTACCTGTGAAGACTGGAAGTACTATGAAAAAAGCGCTGCTTTTCTTCTTCAGCCTTGCACGACATGGAATGAAATATTTTGCTTTGCCATGTTTATTTGTCGCATTTTTTTTTGATTTTCGTATTGAAATGGATTTCAATATACAAAATGGTGACAATTAATGGCTTGGTTTTGTTTTTGCTGTTAACTGCTGTTACTTTTGTTTCACAATTGTTTTGATTGATAGAATGTTGTAGAACTTTTTACATTTGATCATTACAACTTGTCAGATTTTTCAATACTGCGCGACACAATATTTTTATTCTGTTCATTTCAAATTGAAATAATCAAAACTGTTGAAAATTTGAATAAATTTGGAAATTTATTTTGTAAATGAGCTGCTTCTTTTTCAGTAGAATTTTTTTTATTTATATTAATTAATTTGCTTCATCTGAAATGTTTAATATTACTCTTCTATATTAAATATTTAATATTTCTATGAAATTACATAAAATATGTCGAAAAGATTGATAAACTGTTTTTATTTCTTATTATTAATGACTATTTATTTTTATTTCTTATTAAAAATGGTTTCGTTAATCAAAATGGACACTTTAACCATTTCATTTTATTTCTAAGCAACTTGCAAAATTTATTTTGTAAAAGATAAAACTAATTTTGCCATCAATATTTCCGGTAGTTTTAATATTCGTTTTCAAAATATTTTTTAAAACTTACTAGTACAAATGAATCTTTGTAATCATTCCAACATGGCGACAAGCTATTTTATTTTAAATACTGCTGTACACATTTGAATGCTTTTTACGATTTCTAAAAAATGTTGGGCTGGTTAAATGAAGGCTAGCTGTTCGCCTATTGGTTAGAGGTTTTCATTGATTTCTTTATTCTTTCAACATGATTTTAGTATGATTCGATCTGCCATAGTTATTTTTTATTGGCCTCTGTGATTCGAGATTCCATTGGCCGACAATATCTAATATTTGTTTGATTTGATAATAATCATTTGAAAAGCCGACAACTTAGTACAGTCTGCCCTCAACATTCACGGTATGTACGAAAACGGACGTCTGGACATGTGCAGGCATGTCTGCACTAGTTGACCAGTCTGGAATTGCGGGACCGGTGCTGCCGTAAACCAACTTCCCGCTCCCAGCGCCTCCTTTCCGTTCAACCTAATGCTTTTATCTTTTTCATCTTAGCATTAGTAGCGGTTGTTTAGCCCCCAGTTTGGTTAAGTCGTGATCACTACTGTTATGGTGTGGAACCTCATAAGCGGAAATACCTTGCACTGAACCTGCAGATCCACAGCTATTCTTTGATATCAATTTTATTCATGACCAAAAATTAGTAAAAATAAAATGAGATGGACCGCCGGGGTATCGATCCCCGTGCCTCTCGCATGCAAAGCGAGCGCTCTACCATTTGAGCTAGCGGCCCTGCTTGTTAAGTAATAATTTTTAAGTTTAGTTCCCATCTTAATATAATAATTTGCCCATGTTCACTCTCTGTATAAAATCTGAACTGATTTTGCCATCAAATTTTGCTCAATTTTTAAAACTAGTAGAAACTGTTCACTAATGTTCACAAATCATTGAATTAATTAAGATAACTTTAATGCTATTTATTGTCTAACAGTCTATATTATAAAGCATTTAATTTCATGCTAAAACCTTTTCAATTCAAAGCAATACTTTCAAAGTAAGAACAATACACTTGCATCTGAACTTTAATTTCAAAACTAATATTTTGTTTACACAAAAAAAACAATCTGAGCTTTTCATGCACTTTAGTGCCAGCTTCAAGCTAACTTCATCAACCCTACACAGCGAATGGTTTGCAACTCCGCCAGTTTCATATTCATTTCTACAACCTTGAAATTCGCTTTGTTGATGGATTTCTCCATTCTTCGCTTCTAAAGCAAATCAATGTACAAACTGATGTAGTAATTTAAATTTGATACTTTTCGTTCCAGCTTCACAATCTGCTTCCTGAGACGCTTCTCTTCAGTCGTCTCATCCCGTTTACGAACATTTGATGAGGCCAATAAAACAGCTTCAACTTTTTTACGTTTTCTCAGTTGCCCATATACCTCATCGCCAGATTCTTTCGATTTCATTGACTCGATAGGAAGACCACGTTTCTTGTCCAATATAATTGGTCCTCTGCATTCTTTAGGTATACCAATCACTGTCGGATGATTGTACAGACTTGATTTCAAACCTAAAATATTAATGAAATTAACTATTTAATTATGGAAAATTTTCGATTTTACTCAAAACTGATTCGCAGTCCCAACGTGGCTTCTTCTGCTCATCCTCCATTAACACTGTTCTCTCTTTTTCATCACAACTTAAATAATCCAGTGTTTTACGTTTAATTTCTTCTTTTTCTTTTTCATCAACATCACTGTAATAGTACAAAACATCATTTTATAAATTTAAAAAAGCTTTTCAACTGATTGCTACTAAAATTACTATTCTTTGTTCTCTTCAATCGTTTCCAAAGTGCCATTATAAATATTTCGCGGAATTGAGCTTAACACTAAGTCATCTTTCTCGCTTTCTTCACTTTCGTCGCATTCATCCTCTTCAATTTCATCTTTATATTGTTTATTTAAGAGCTAAACTTGCAGCAAAAAATGCAATATTACAAATAAAAATAAAAGAAACATTTAAAAATTCATACCACTTCAAAACGTTTATCCAACTCTTTTAAACCAGCACTACGGCGCATTGCTGATGATGACATTGAAAAAGATGAAAATTTCGAACGAACATCTTCAATAATCGTATCATCGTCACCGTCATCAGACCACTGCCTTTCATAATGTCTTTCAGTAAAATCCATTTTCGGACCAAAACATTCATCTCCGGCGTGTGAATCATCTATTTTCTCATCTTCAGGTAAATTAGCTTTCATAAAAAAATCATCCTCTAACTGCAACTCTGGGTCGTCGAAATCAAAATCGCCTTCCAATGCGGCAACAATATCAGGATCAAGTTCAGGGTGTGGCCCTACAAAATATTAAATTAATATAAAAAAACAAATACACCAAACTAATACCATACCTGGTTGCGGTGCCGCCTGGTTCAAAATGCCGACTTTCAGTTCTGCACTGGAACATCCAAGCAAAGATGATGGAATAACGATCATACCTTCCTAAAATACATATCATAACCTATGAATATAATCTAAATTTTTATTCGAATGCTTAAAAATCAAAAGATCACAATTTAACATAAATTCAAAATCTTCACATATCACATTTAAATGAGAACTAACATTTTCCTAAACATCACGTTATTAATAAGTTTATATTTAACAGCTTTAATACATACACTTTAATTTTAAAAAATCTCAGCAAAATGGTATCTCAATCAATCTTTAAAGCAGTTACAATTACCACTAAGCAAACAGACAAGTAAACTAAAAATCAACACAATTTCATCTATTCAACTTAGTCAAATGCAAAGACAAGCTAAACAAACTATTATTACTTCTACATTCTTCTCATCTGCCGGATAAACGCGATATCGTTCAGCAGACAAATCAAATTTTGTCAGCTCATTTGTATCCTTTAAATGCTGAAGATAATCATAATCGTCGTCAAAGAATATTCCATATTTCTTTTGCTCTTTCAATCTATCAGCTTCAGATAAAGCATCAGATTGAACACCTGATGCAGTTGCGATTGATGACGGCTCATTTTCGGGAATCAAGACATACGGACTAGCATCTGTAGAGATAAGTGGATCTTTCTGACTTCGGTGTCCTAAAGTGAAAATTACCGCAGTTTTCTTATTTATGAACGGCTTTTTCTTACGACCCATTGGTCAAAGTCTGATACCGTTCAATAACAATATATTAAAATCTATGAGGACTCATTAAGATACTGTAACTGTAAAAGTTCAATTTTCATACTGTAAAATTTTTTACTCTTTATTATAAATATCACAAATAAATATATTTATTGTTTACTACTACTATGTCATTAATGCGCAAAATTAAAATTTATAATATTAAACAATTTTTAAATACATCAATTTTCAATGCTTATAATACTATTGATTAAGCAATCTCTACTTCACATTTTTGTTGAATATAATAAATTGTAACTTGAACATGAATTGCAAACGCAGATAAGAATTACGAAAATTTTTTAATTTATCATTTATTTACGACTCTCATTGGCAAATTCTTTCGCATTTCGCAAGAGAAAAATGTGAATGCAAACCAAAAATTGACAGAACTTATAAGTTTTCATTCACAATGTTCCAAGGTGATCTTTCACTTGCTGCTTGGACAGTCGACGAAAGCCATGCTTATCACAAACACCGATTTCAACGTTATCTTCGTTCATAGCCACGTCAAAACTTTCTTTTAAACTTAAAAGGGCCGTATGAATGGCATCATCTTGTTCCAACGTTTTGGAATACCTCAAAAATTATTGAAATACAAAACGAATAATAAAAAAAATAAATTCTAAATACCGCTTTTCAAGAAATGTTCTCGCGTTTACATAATTTTTCCCAAGAGCGGTTGCTTTCCATGCAAAATATGCACCCTGATGATCATTTAAATTCAAATCAAAAAATACAAATCACACAAAAAAATTCTGAACAAAACAGAAGAGTCAAATACTTACCGATGGATCGGACTGCCATAGATGCGGTTTTCCATTATCATATCCGGCAATTAATAAAGAAATGCCATATGGTCGAACACCCCTAAAGTGCGCAAATGATATTTCAATACATGAAGTAAATTTGCCTTTACCCAGATTGAGTGTACTGCTGCATTAAAACAGCGACGCGTTGAACAAGTTGTATGGTGGGAATTGGCTCACCATATAAAAGACGATATTCCTGAGCCTCCTTCCTCGCCTTTTTTACAAGCACACTTAAAAAATTTTGTCAGTCTTAGATTAATGCAAAGATCATATTCTACTTAGAAAAAATTTACCGAAAATCAGGACCCATACCACTATAAACCATTCCTATATGTGGAGCAATTTCTTCAATTTTGTGAATGCAATGCTCTTCATAAAGGATAGATTTCATTTTATTTTCAGATGCGAGAACAACACTGTCTTTTGCTATAATCATATAAATAAATAAATAAATAAATAAATATACTAAATTATTTTTTTCATTAAAATTTAAATTAAAACTTATTTAACAAATTTATAACAATAATATAAAGTATAGTTCATACAGAAATAAATATTACCGTTTATACCGACAGCTGCAGAACCACTCGATACAGCAGCTAAAGCATATTCAATCTGAACGAGTTTTCCAGATGGACTGAATGTAGTCAACGAAAAACTGTAGCGCTCACTCATTTTCCGAAAAGCATACAGAAATAAACAATTACAGAATTCTGATAGTAAAAGATTGAAATGAACTCAAAAGTAGCGTTTTAATATTTTACGCTTGTACAATTTACTTCACAATATACTGTAAATAAAAATTCTCAGGCAACAATATACAAAATATAATAATAATAATAATATAACATACAAATTTATAAATAAAAAAATATGATAATTTATATTATATGCTTTTTTACATTAGTGTTATTTAGTATTTTTAATATTTTACTTAATCATCACAATCTGTAATTTGTTTGTTAAATTATTGTACATTTGAAAATTAATTTGCAATGGCTAAAAAAGTTATTGACATTTCTCGAATTCGAGGTTGTTTACTTGGAGCATTGGCAGGGGATTGTTTGGGCAAAAAATTTGAAGGCAGCACTTTCAACTTTACAGATAAAATTGACAGTGAAAAATACAGGCAAGATGTGCTGAATTACGTTGAAGAATGCTTTTCGAGTAGGAATAAACAATTTTCTTGGTTTTCTTCTTAAAACTTTTTTAAAACAGTTTTCGGTCCAAAGGAAAAACTGAAATACACCGATGACACTGCTATGGCTCGTGTAGTTGCTGCAACATTGGTTGATAAGAATTATTTTGACGAGACAGCCATGGCAAAAGGGTAAGATCTGTTTGTTTGTTTGTTTTTGAATTTCTGAAGGATCCTTTAATGCATTTGAATATTTGAATGTAGTTTTGTGGAAACTTATTTTTCTGAGAAAGGTAACCGTGGCTACGGTGGCAGTATTTCTCAAGTGTTCAAAAAATTACGTGATTCGAATTTTGACGACGTATTTCTGCCGGCTGAATTTCAGTTTAATGCAACAGGAAGTTATGGAAATGGTGGTGCAATGCGAGTTGCTCCGGTGGCGTTGTACTTCAGCAACGATTTAGAAGCTGCACTTCATGTATGTTTGTATTTTGTTTGTTTGTATGTAGTTTATGCTTTCATACGAGGAAGTATATCAGGTAGCAAAAGAACAGTGTCGAATTACTCATTCAAATCCAGATGCAATTATGGGGGCAATATTAATTGCTTTTGCAGTTTATCAAGCTTGCCACGTTGAACAAAGTTTAAGCCAGTCAGAATGGATAACCAATTTGCTGAAATTTATTCAACAAAAATGTGCTGATATTTATCCAAACACGTAAGAAAATTAACTGCACATGATTTCAGTTTTTAGTTTGAATTTACTTGAAGAATTTACAAATAATAATAATAATAATTGATCTGTTAATTATATAGAACGTTGAACTTTCGGAAGATATGACGCAATTAATTAGTTAATTAAATTTATTCATTGACATTCTATTTCAATTTACTTAAAAAAATTTGTTTATAATTTTGAATGATTTTATAGTTTATTTATTTTATATATATAGCAATAAACACTTATTAATTGATAACGCAATAAAATAAGAAAAATGATTGCACAAGGTGTGTAAAGGTAATTGTTAGTTGGAAGTTGAATGATATTGATATATTTGTTTTATTTGTACAATTATAATTTTTAGCAATACTACTAAAAATCCTTATTATGAAAAATTGTCATTGTTTTCAAATCTGATTAACAATGATTCGCCAAGAACAGAAGTTTCAACATTACTTGGTATAGATTTTATTTTTAATTTTTTTAACCAATGTTGATTTAATATAGGTAATGGGATAGCTGCTTTGGATTCGGTTCCTGCAGCGTTGTTTTCTTTCATCAAATGCATAAAGCCTGTTGATGAAATTTCAGTAATTTGTTTTCTTCTGTTTCAATTTCATACCTTTGTAGTTGATTTAATCTTAATAGATGAGCAATCCACTGCAAAGAACCATAGCTTATGCAATTTCTCTCAGTGGCGATACCGACACTATTGCAACAATGGCTGGTGCTATAGCTGGTGCATTGTATGGTGATGTTAACATTCCCGATGCTTTGTACTATGCAATGGAAGGTATTTTTATTCTCCACCTGTTTTATTTAAAATTAATATTAATATGATAAAATACTTTAAAACTATTAAAACATTCAAATGAAGGTTACTGAAAAAACTGTTGTTGATTAACTGTTTTGTATTTGGTAAATCATGTAAAAATTTTGTGAAATTTTATTTGTTATAGGATCCGAATTTTATTCTAAAATTGCGTTGAAAATGCATCACCGTTTACATGGTTGGTAAATTGATGTCAGAGCTATTTTGGATGGGAAAATTTGATTAATGGTTTCTTTTCGTTGTCATTGAAAATAAATTGTCTGTTTTCTATAAAATGCATTATAGCTTTGCAGTTTTAATCTTAAATAAATGAGCGTGAACTTTCCGCATGGTCGAAAATTTTTTCCAACTGTCCAACTTATGTAAGCTTGTTGAAATTTAAAGAATTTAAATAAATGGTATGATTCGAAGAAAGCATGCTGACTATCTTCGAATGCTTGCTTTCAAACCAAAATATGTTCAACCTCTTAACATTATATTCACAAAGTCACATGACACCACCACCACCACCACCACCACCAAAAGTAAACAACACGTCCGAATAAATGGTAAGAAATACAATTGCAATAACAATTCTGCTTTCAGGTAGAAATTATTCACATTAAAGCATGAACATTGTTAAGCATCTGCAAAGCAATGATAATTTAATTTCAAAACAAACGATTTTATTGTCAGTAGAGATGATAAAAGATGATAATTGTTGTTGAATTCTTTGCCGTGTTAATATTTCTTAATTGATACTCTCTCCGAAAAATAAGCAGCTATTAGCATCCCTTTTAATTTCAAGAAAAATTATAACATATCAGTTGGACTGAAATATCACCGTAGTTGTTGCTTTTTGTCACACATCACAAACTAATCATTCAGAATTTAAACAAGAACGAGAAAATAGTGTCTAGTTTACATGCTACATGAAAGAAAATGAAAGTATAAAACATTAAAATGCACAAAGATGAATGGAAAAGAGTTGACAATGTTGAACGTTCTTAAAATATATAATGAAGGATTTTTTGATTTTTATTAAATTTTGGTGGTGAGCAAATAAATTCCACAATGAAAAGTTTAAAATTTAAATTTTAACCTTAATTATCATATCTTACAGAATATAAATACAGTCGTTTTATTTTTCAATAAATGCAATCGCAAAGTGAATTGAGTACGTCGAGCATTTTGAAATGTTTTCAAATTTGTTCTGTATCTTTCTTTGTCAAATGATTGAAAAAGTGTCCGAACAGTTTGTCTTTGTTGCTTACATCAAAGTTGTGCAAATTTTTAATCAAAAATTTTTTTTAATTTGAAGTTATTATTCATTTTTTGGAAATATTCATAATTACAGCGAACAATAAAAATTATTTTTTAGTTTATGCAATATTGAGTATAAAAAATTATGCAAAACAAATGAACAATGAACTGACAGTCAGCATAATAATTTTGTCATTGACTGACTAGGTTAATGAAAAGTAGGATACTCCATGATTGGCAAACTGTTTAAAAATAATAACAAGATACCGTAACTTTTAATTTAAAGTTTTAAGTTTTCTTACTTGATATACATTGATACAATTTTATTCACAAGAATATGAAATATTGTAAATGCAACTGAGTTTGTTATTTCATGTTAATGTGCATTAATATACTTTTCATTTTTAAAGTAATTTTGAAAATGAAAACAAAGTTCAAAATAAGCATACAACGTTTGTAACAGTTAAATAGAATAAATAACATAAATTCATTCAATTAAATAATTCCTGTCTGCATTTGAAAACAGAGTTGTAACGAGTTGAAAATTCTTGGTCTTATTTTAATACACAAAACATGCTAGTTAGATAGCACACTGATAAATTTACGTTTACCATGTTATTTATGTACAATAATGCAATCAATGTAGTATAATTTTTCTAAATAAATACATTTACTGTACTGTCATATCTAAAACAATATGACATGAGGTTTGATCGCACTGTTCTACAAACATGATTCATGAAACTAATGCCCATCATAGCTGTCATAGATATTTAGATGTCTTTTGAATTAAAAATTTAACTTAATATTTAGAAAATAAATTATTTAAAATTTCTATAGATTGTATTATATTTAAAAATTAATGTAAAACATATATATTGTACTTGCACATCTGTAAAGTAATACAGTGCTATTTTTCTGTTGTCTTTATGGTAGTTATTCGTTCACGTTTACAGCAAATTAATTACTTTTGAACATGTTCTCTGGAGTGAAAATTTGTACACTTGATAATAACTTAAAATGGACAAATGAACAAAAGCTGGAATCATTAACAGTTGACCAGGATAAAATTATGTATTTAGTGCACGAATCGGGTATTCATTTCTTCTTTTACACTGTTATTACACATCTTTAGAATGCTAGCATTGAATATATTACATTTTATTGACCTCACATTTTTATTTTAGAGATGTGCGAATCCAGTATAAGTTTGGTAAACTTCGATCATATGCTTATTAAAGAGCAGTGCATCATTTTGAATCTGAAGAATGATAACACAACTATGATGCTAACGTTTTCTTCAAATGAGGGTATTTTTGCATTCATATGTATGGTGGATTGGCAGTTTTTATATATTTATTGCGGAATATTTTGTTCCCAATTGTAGTCATGTTTTCTGATGTGAATAAGAACAGTTGCTGTCAAGCATGTAGAGAGATGTGAAATTTTACTTGTTGACCGTGATATGATTGATTTTTGAAATATTGGCTGTAACACTTTAGATAGAAATGAGTTAATATGTTGAAGAGTTCTTTTTTATTTATTTTTACTTATAGACCGTCAAGATTTCATAAAATTGCTGAGTAATGCTTCCAAGACGGAAGTAGTCGATAGTGGATTGTCTCGTTTTGATCAGCGAACAGAAGAAGCTTCTGCATCTAGTTACTTTCAGGTACTCTCATACAAGTGCATCGTTCTTATCGTATCATGATTCTTTTACTGTTAAAGTTTTATGGATGTTTGGCTCAACAGCAAAACATGATGCAGGACTTCATTCGAACCTCGACTTATCAACGAGCAGTCCTGGCGAACTTGGACGATTTTAAAGACAAGGTGTTGGTTCTCAAAAATTTCTAATAATAAATTAGTCCCTTTTTAGGTTGTTTTGGATGTAGGTGCTGGATCAGGAATTTTATCTTTTTTTGCCGTGCAAGCAGAAGCAAAAACTGTTTACGCTATTGAAGCTAGCAGTATGGCAGTGCATTGTGAAGTGTGTGGAATGAAGTGTTATCAATTAGTACTGGTGTTTTTGAATAATATTGATGTTAATTTTTTACTTGTTGTAGACTCTTACGAAGAGTAACGGATATGGAGATCGCATAAAAGTTATTGCTGAGAAAGTTGAGAATGCTGTTCTTCCTGAATTAGTAGATACTATCATATCTGAACCAATGGGTTGTATGCTGTTAAATGAAAGAATGTTAGAATCGTTTGTGCACGCGCGGAAATTTTTGAAGCCAGGAGGTACTGTATAGAATGGCTTCTTTCTTTCTTTTCTTTTTAGTATTGCATTATTTTAAGGGAAAATGTATCCAACTATTGGTGATTTGCACTTTGCGCCATTCTCAGATGAGATTCTTTATGCCGAAACTTGTGCAAAGGCCAATTTTTGGTATCTTTCTTACATTAATTTTGAAAACGTTATTTAACATTTCCATCTTTGCTCAGGGCTCAAGATCATTTCCATGGCATTAATCTATCCGCTTTAAAAAATCAGGGATTTTTAGAATTTTTCCGTCAACCAATTGTGGTATGTATAGCGTAATATTAAAAACTTTTTTTAGTTTATGATGTGTAATTTAACATGACTTTCTGTTTTAGTATACTTTTTGAGCGCATACTTCATTTAAATATTTTTACAATGTGACCCAGTTTTCTTTGTTTATTTCCTACAGTATTTGTAAAAAGTGATCAAGTAATATTGATTGTTAATGTAAATTGTTGAAGAATATTTTTGTTATATATTCAAGTATAAAGTTTTTAAATGCATAATTAGATTTTGTAAGTATTTTAAAAAATCCAAAAATTCAAATCCATAGCTGAAATATCGAATGCAAGCCTGAATTTTCTGTTTGAATTTTGATTTTTAGGATACATTTCACTGCGGAATCTTGATGGCGCAGGGATTGAAGTATACGATTGATTTTTCTACGTGCGCAGAGGAATCTTTTCAGCGTATTGAAATACCATTCGATTTTGAAATGAAGCGAACTTGCTTTATTCATGGAATGGCGTTTTGGTTTGATGTCGCTTTTATTGGTACCAAGTATGTCGATTTCTTATTTTCTAGAGTGGATTCTTTTATTCTAATTATGATGTCTTTTTTTAGCACGACTGTATGGCTTTCCACCTCACCATCGGAGCCGTTGACTCATTGGTACCAAGTTCGGTGTCAGATTATGCATCCACTGTTTTGCAAAATTGATTCTCATTTAACGGGAACAGTAATATTTGTGGCAAACAAACGTCAGAGCTATGATATTGAATTAACAATGTCTTGCGATGGAAAATCAACGACAAATGTGCTAGATTTGAAATATCCATTTTTTCGCTACAATGGCCAACCTGTGCAGCCACCACCAGGTAATCAGAACATCTCGCCAACTGATGCTTATTGGTCTATGGTTCGTCAACAACCAACTCCAAGTATGTTTTGAAAAATAGCATTACCAAGTTGTTGTTTTGTCATGTTTTTTTGTATTTTAAATTTGTTGGAAATTTTAGGTGAACAGCCCTTTGCTGTAAATGGCAATGGCGCGGTCGTTGGTGTCGATGTGAACGATCCGCAAAGTATGGCACAAAATGCTGTCAATGCATGGAATGCAGGTAAGCATTTAATGAGTGAAACATTGAAATAATAATTTATAAACTACAATTTACATTTAGCTGGTACTTCAACGTCGTCATTCTCGGACTCGGCAGTAATTAATTTGTTTTTAAATTAAATAAAAATTGAAATTAAAATAAATGTTTTAAATAGTTTTCTGCGGCGGGCTATAATCACCTTGGCGGCCCTGGTTATGTCGGAACCGTGTACGATTCGTCTTTAATGTTTTATCCTGAGGAAGAAAATTCGATTCAAGTGGCAGATTACAATATGACGCGAGGATGAGGCATAGAGAATGGAAAAAACGGCACTCTGACCGAGCCGTTTTATGTTTTACTTTTTCTATCTTTTAAGTTTTGAAATTAATCGCATACATTACACATTTTACATACTGAATTCTTTGCAAGCTGCTTTTATGGCATTTTTCAGTTGCGTAAAACGTCATTTTTTATTAATTAAACGTACATTCGATTTCAGCATTCCAATAAATTCATTAAATATGCAACTGTAATTTTTTTTGTTTTTTCTTTGCATAGCTGTGGTAATGAGCGGAAAAATTTATGAAATGTTTTAAATTGAATTTTAATTTGAAACGACAATAAAGTAATCACAATTTTTTGCCTAAGAAAAGTCTCAAATGCACTGGCAACAACGCAGAGTGTCCTCTTCGCAACTAAAAGCATCACTTTAGCCTAAATGATCAAATAATAAATTGCGAAAATATGAAAATTAATTTTGTTTTCAAATACATGATAAAGTAATGAATGTAGATTTCAATTAACATTTTGGCAAATGTGCAAATTTAAAAATGCTTTTATGCATTCAATGAAAAGATGATAAAACAGTTGTTTTTTGAATGTATTGTTTATTAATATGTTAAAATTTTAAATGCTATTCATATATTGTTATGTATAAGTTATGTGTTATATATAATTTGTAATAGTACTTTTTTCTTTCATTCATAATTTCAAATAATACTTGATCATCATATTACCGTATTTTACAATTATCTGAATTTTTGCGTGCTGAGGTCTATTACTGTTTTGCAATGACTATAATACTGATGTTCCTAAATCTAAAGTGTACATTCCGAGCACATCCCCGAGTTTTATCATCTTCCAAATCACTAATAATGCTATAAGTTGTATTTAAACAAAATACTGTAATTAGTAATTAAGCAGTTATGCTAGAAAGATTAGTGTGGGTTTTACTTTATTGTTAGCATTTCATCTGTAATAAGAATATGCGAAAAGTTTTATTTTCCAGGTGCGATTGTTATTTGTGCCTTTTTAGCTAAGATGGAAGTTTCTTTCTTACAAGGCGCACCACCTCGCAATTGGATAGATTTTATTTTAATGCCAAATGATGTGCATAAATGTGTAGAAGAAGCAATTGCCGCAAATTCAGGTACAACGTTTAACGTTATTTTATGCCACAATGTTGCTACTGCATACGACAAATTTTATGTTACAAAGTTTATCATATTCTGAGCAATTGTTTTTAAATGTTTCTAATATACGATGTAAATTTATGAAATACAACTTTTACAATTATAATAAGAGATTTATTATTTAATTGTGTGTTTTTATTTATTGTAAGGTACGTTGTTTTTTAATTCAAATTCTTACGTAAAGAAACAATTCATACTGAACGAACATGTTTATTTTTATTTTGAATAGTTATTTTCTAATTTTAGATGAAGTTTTGGTAAACTTAGGCCATGACATTGCAAAGCAGATTTCTAATGCAGAGAAAAAACTTGCCGATCCTACTAGTATTGACGGTACGACTATTCATTATCATTATTTCAATATTATAATCCCATTTGCGGTGAAGCGATTACAAGATTATATAATAATGCTTAGTTAAATGTTTCAAATAAAGAATATTGTTGTAAATATAAATAATATAAATACTAATCATTTATGTTAAATGTAATTAAAATAAATATATAGAATGATAAATGGTTAAATTTCTGGTAAATCGTTAAATAGATAATAAATTTATATTTGAAGAGGTGAAATCTACCCAGCATATAAAAATTGGCAAGCTGTCACTGTTTGGCGTTATACTTTGCAGTCACTGGAATTGGAATTTGAAATTGATTCATCACAAGTAACACAAGTTTGATTTCAATTTTTGGAATTGCCATTTTTTAACACAGGTTGCTGAATAATATTTTTTTTTAAAATAATATTGTTTTTTAGAATTGGATACGGAGCTGTTCGACCCGCAATTTTTCAACTGTTTTCAGCAGCATGGAACAGCGAATGTGTGCCTGAGATGTTTGAGGAAAATTTGTTGGAAAAAGCCGAAAATGGATTGCAGTTATGTTCGGCAATTTTGTTTGCCAGATGGTCAGTTTGGATCTTTTTTTTTTGTAAATAATATATTTTCATATGAAGTGATATTTCATATTTCAATATCATAAATTATGTACACATTGCTCAGGAGAACGTTGCTTTTTTGTTTGTCAGTTTTGTTGTTGTCGTTGTTTTACTTTTTAATTGTAATTATTATGCATTTAGGATTCTCCACTGTATCACTTTCAGACAGCGTTCAAAGCAGTGGAAAATGCCATTGAACGTGTAAGGAAAGTTTTTTTTAATCATAAAAAATTAAACTAAATTTTATATGTAGCATATGTTAGCAATTTTTTCCTTTAGCACCGATGAAAATGTTCCATCTTCTCATGCCTATCCAGATTCTACTGAACAGGTAGGTGAATATGAATTTTTAATTTTATTGAAGCGGAAAAGAATATATGTTGGAATATTTAGCTGGACAGTTTTTTATCCGGTGCGTTGCAGTTGCTCACGAAAGTGTGCGAGGAGAAATTTGACAAAGAATATCTCATTCCTAAAGCACGTTACGTTGAATTTCAACAGTCGGAAAACATTTCAGTACATTATAATAACTCATCTTGTTCTCCACTGGCTTTTGAATATCTTCACGTGCAAGTAAAATGATTGAATCTGAAAGGGAAAAAATGACGAAGATAATTCTTTATTATTATTAATTTTTTTTAAAAATAATTTAGATATTATTCGACTTTGGCGCTTATTATTTTTCATTGAAACAGTTCGACCTTGCTAGAAAATATTTTACACTGTTGATTTCTGATATTTCCCGAATCAAGGTATGTTTGTTTGTTTGTTTGTTTGTTTGTTGATTGATTATTTATACAAATAAGTAAATATATTGTGATGATGGTGTATTTTTTTAAAAAAATGTTTGGCACTCCCCCGTTCAGCCGGATCCGTTGAAACATTGTTACACGAAATTGGGAGAAATTCAAGGCTTTTGTACTGCTTTGAAATTGAATTGTCCGGGTGTGGTTGTGAAGCGAAATGAAATGGACGACATTCTGAATCAAACTCCAACTGAGCAGGTTGTTTTGCGGTTTTTTTTTCCTCCAAATTAATTAATTAATCAACTTTATCAGACTGCTGCATATTTTTTGGATGCAAATGCGACGAAAGGAGTTTCTCTTGCTGAACGTTACTCTGTCGAAGAACGTGCAGCGAATGAGAAGTGAGCATTTATAAAATATTTAAATTTATAATTTAAATTAAAAAAAATTTTTTTTTAATTGTAACTTTCAGCGTATTCACTGTCTATGCACAGCTGCATTCGGCGAACATATTGCACTTGTTGGCCAACAATGTGCAATTGTACTATTCGAATAGAGAATTGCAGTTCTTCGATCGACCAGAAAATGTGGCAATATTTTGTCTTGTTAAGTTATTTAAAAATTTGTTTATTTATTTGTTTGTTTTTAATTGCAATGCATATTTCATTTGAAGGTATTGAAAAAGTATATTGGAAACAAGAAGGTGTTGCCGATTACACTGAGAAACGGGCTGAAGTAAGAAGAAAAAAACAATTTTTTCACATCCTCTCTCTGGTGAGAATAAAAATGAAATTTGCATTTCTGTTTTTTGAGATATATCTGTGAACACGTGCCGGCGTTGTACGAATCGTTGAACAACTGCGGCATGTTGACTCTGCTGCCGGAGATGATGATCAAGAACGTGCAGAAGAGCGCCAGTGAAACGGATAATGATGATGATGATGATGATGATGATGATGACGATGATGACGACGACGATGATGATGAGGAGGAGGAGGAAGAGGAGGATGATGATGATGATGATGATGACGACGATGATGATGATGATGATAATAATGATAATAATAATGATAATGATAATGATAATGATGAAACCAAAGGTGTTAAAGTAGCTTTTGAAAAATTGTTTAAAGATTCTACAGAAGAAACGAGTGGTTAGCGTGTCTGCTTTTTTATTCCATTACTATTATTATTTCTCATTTGGATAAATTGTTAATAATTTTAATTTTTAATAAAAAGATTTTTTTTCAGATTCACCAGAAGAAAAAAAGTCAGAAGAAGATGATGAAGATGAATGTTCAGTGTCGTCGGCAGATTATTTTATTCAAGTGATCCAATCGGAAAGTCCGACCGAAATGAAATCTAGAATAGCTAAAATGAAACTTGCCAAAGATGCATTGGAAGAGGAGTTGAAGTTTGAAACTGAACTGCTAGAAAGCGCTGACTGCGAAAAGCAGGATACAGCAACCAATGATAATGATAATGACAAACAGGATGAGGATAATGATGATGATGATGGTGGTGATGGTGATGGTGACAGGACGCAAATTGACGAACAATTTCCAATGATTCCTGCTGACATCCTGGTAAAGACTTCTTGTCGCTGTTATTGTTGTTGTTGTTCATTTGCTTTGCTTTATTATTTTAGAACAGTATAAGTCCATTTTTTGAAAAGCTTGCCAACGAAATGAAAGATGAATTGGACAGTTGCTTCATTCATTACGCTGCTGACAGGTTGCATCGTCTTGTATCTTCCGGGGTGTGTATGATATTGGTTTTGTTGTTAAAAATTGAAAAATTATTAATAATTTCATTATTGTTCTCATATATTATCCAAGGACATTGACGAATGTCAAGTTTGGATTGACGCAATTGCTCATACGGTCATTGCTGAACATCCGAAATATTCGCTGGATATTTCTTACGAAATGTTGCGTCAAGAATTGATCTGCTGGCATCAATTGAACAGAACCAAGAACTCTGACAAGCAAGAACACTTCGAAACGGTTACGAATAATTTGTCTGTTAAAGTCAAATCATACATTGCTGATTCAAAATGTCTGCCAGGTACACACTTTTTCTTCTTCTTCATCATTGTTTAACAACAATTGATTCTTCATTAAAATACAACGATCAATTTATTTCATCATTCACCAAGCTCATCTCAGTCAATTTCTTTATTCTTTTTTTGATTGAATAGATCAAGCGAGGGATTTGAAAATTTTGGTAATTTGTTTTTTGTTAAATAATCGAGATTGGGAATTTGTGCTTGGTATGACTGTCGACACGGGCCAATTTTCGGTAATCATTTTGCACATTTTAATTATTTCAATTTGATTTTTTTTTCATGAAATTTTTTTTTCATCCATTTTCAGTTGGCTAAAGTATTAGCCGCTTTGTGCTATGAGATCAACCAGAACGGTTGTAGTATCATGTACTTTGCCGGGGAAGTGTTCGACATATTGATTTCAGCTTTGGGAGAAACGTCTACACCGAAAGAGGATGGCAGTTTCGATTCTGACAAATCATCTTCGTCCAAGAAAACATCCTATGCGATAAGTCGTTTGGAGATGATCGAAATTTTGCAGCTTATTAAAGTGAGAGAACATAGAGCAGGCCCAAAAATGAAAAAACAATTATATATAACCAATTATTTCCCCATATTCAGGAACCAACCGTGACGAATGTGTTGTTGTCGTTTTTTTGCAAACTTTACAGCTACATCAGTCAATCCGACTTTGAAATATGGACAATTTACAACGAAATGTGGCCTTCAGAATTGGAAAAGTAATGCAAATGTTCCGCTCTCTTATGAAAAATTATGTTATTCAATGTTGTTTTCACTGTTGACAACAGAATGCCGAAATTTGATGAGGCATTTTTGGTCGAGGCAATTGAAACCGTTTGGAATAATATGGAAAGTGAACAGATGAACAACACTGATTCGTTGATAATGCTTGCTGATTATCGGTTGAGTACGAAATGTTTTATTTTATTATAAAAAATGAAATCATAAATGTATACATATATATATATATTTATTTATTTATTTATTTATATGATCGATTGATTCTCTTTCGTTACAATTCAGCTAGGAAAGAATACAGTGATGCTATCAAGCATTATTTATTGGCTATTGTTTTGAAAACTGATTACTTCACCAATGACGACATGGAACTTATTTTAGACAGAGTAAGTATATATGTATATTTATTTATATGGATTGTTTGTTTGTTATTATATCAATTTCACTCTGTGTATTAGTTTTCTACACGCTGATTATGACTGACGATTCTGTTGTAAATGTTTGCTTTTATATATAGGTGGCCGACAATATGCTCACCTGCTTGAATCAGTTGAATTTTCACTATGCGGCTTTCATGTTTTGTCAATTTTTACCCTTGAAAAGTCCAACTTTACCGGCGTCACTTGTGAATCAGAGTTCAAGTGATCCTAGAGATGGTTATTTTGAAACTTTGTGGAAGCAAGAATTCATGGAAGTACTATGTGGTATGTGGTATTTTTTTTTCTGTTTCTTTTTTGAATTTTTATTAATGTGTATATAAAAATTGCTATCATGTTTTGCAAGCTGAAAAAAAATCAAATTATTATTATTACTGTTTCAGAAACCAGCGTTCGATGTCATCGTGAAGCACATGCCAATGCTGTAGTATGTTTAGCAATTGTTTTTCTCTTGAATAAAAAGATATTTATATATATATTTGCTCATTTTTATAGTTGGAACAAGTGAAGAATCCAATGATGAATTCATTCAACGACGACGAACTGCGTGAAAACATCAAAACATATCGATTACATTTATTTCTTACTAAGCTTCTACAGTTATTCATTTAGCACACTGCTGTAGTGCGCTTGCATCTCCAGTAAATCATATTTTTCTGAACAATAATGTTCTTATTTTATTGTTCACAAAACGTTTATTAAAATTGCAATATTGAAACACGGGATTGTCTTTCCAACTGAGCAGATTAACAAAAAAAGCAACTCAGCCGATTGAGCATTTATACAACGGGCATCAGAATTACAGTAAATTATCACATGCTTTAGACTCGTGTTCATTGTAAATGTAGCCATTCGCTCGATCGGCTTTGACTAGAACTCTCATCATTGTATTCGAATCCTAAAAAATTCATTTTTTCCACTGATATACTGCATAAAAATGAGAAGTCTTTACTTCAACTTTGAGAGGATAAAAAGAAACTAATCCAAAATCTTCAATGATTTCACAAAGTGCTTCGCTGAGCTTTTTATATTTTGCGGCAAATCGTCGATTCTAGTGTGAAAATAATTTCTTTGAAGAATAATATCAAACGAAACGAACAAGCTAAATTTTGTTTAGTGAAATGAAATTTCATCAACTGAATGTGAAAAATAAAAGCATTAATGACATACATACCTGAAAAAGATCTGTTAAATATTTCAAATCTAAAACTTCAGTGTAAAATTCAATGTTGAAATCCAACTGATGCTCATTTCTTTCAAACAGATCAAATTTCGACAATACATTGATATGTGGAGCCTCTAGGCGCACCATCATGTTCAGCGAAACCAAAAGAGCAGCCAGAAACTGCGACGGATCCAAGCATGCTGTGGAATCGATCAAATTCACTACAGCCAAACGAAAGTCAAGTTGGTTCTGAAAGTAATGAATAATATCTCTGACCATTGTGCAGTGCGTATACAACTCTGCTTGGCCTGGAAAGTCAAAAATAACATATCTACACGTGTTATCTTCTCGTTGTTTTCCCTTTATCTTTTCTACTAGCCATTCCAAGTTCTTCTCCACATATTCCATGCACAAAACCATGCCACCATTAGGCCCAACTTGCATATCGTCCATTACTGTCTTTACATCCATCAGTTTACATATATCGATGTCATAATCATTGGAAAGAAATTCATTCGCTGGATCCATGTTCACCAAAATTGATTTTCGTCTCAACGACTGTAAAACATTCCGCATTTGCTTACAATAAGTAGTCTTTCCTGAACCAGGTGGTCCAATAACCACTTGACCAAAGGTTAATGGCTCTCGATTGCTTTGCATTATTATGCAAAAGATCAATCGGTGCAACTGAAAATTAACAGCAAATTAAAAACAAATATAAAATATCTTTAAATTAAATTTTTACAGAAAGTAAAAATATGCAGGTATTATTACACTTTTCTACAGTAAAACTTCCTAATCCCTAACATTGAATTTAGCAGTAAAATAAAATAAAGCTTTTCATATAAAATAGAAAATATTAAAATCTAATATATAATTTTACCCAAGGGACTTCCCATTCATTAGCGCTTTTAGCTTTTATTATATGAAATTAAATTAAAAAGATGCTGTTGACAACATCAGTATTATTTCAGATCAAAAAAGTAAGTAATGAACAATGTCTGAAACTAAATCTTAATCTAAATATAATTTTTGCACGTTTTAAAATTCAAATTTAAGTTGAAACAGAAGAACCGCATTCTCCGCTATTGTGCTCTTACAAATTGCATGTCTCTTAGCAGTCTTGCCACATCAAGTGATATATGTAGCATCTTGTTCATCTCATTTAACTGTAACTACACTCCTGAGGTTTATATTTAGTTGAACAGTTACGTGCCAACTCTTGACTAGGAAAAGTTTGGTAAAGAGCTTGCACGTCCCATAAATGACAAAAATTCAACGGTGATTCTAAAAGCGTTTGTGTGCGATTGTTTGGCATATTTGTTTCTTTTTCTTATCCTGTTTTCTGCATGCGTAGTATTATTTTTATTCTTTTGGCTGATACCTGATGATTAGCTACCTGCAACAAGTAATGAATACCGCTGAGGTCACGATAGCGAAATCAATAATTGAAAAGATAAACTGTCTGTGCGCTTGTGGGAATTAAAGGTTATGTAGTTATTCATTATAAATATGTAAAGATTAATTATATATAAAAGTAAAAGGCACTTCACATTGGGCAGCGCGAGCACGATTGTAAGTTATATAGCTTATCGTGCAAGACAAATAGGGTTCGAACCTCGCTGACCCTTGAAAATATCACAGCATACTCTCAACGCACGCTGCTCTACAGCTGCCGTTGGATGTATCGCTAGAAGTGATATAGCTAATCATGCAAGATAAATAAGGTTCGAAACCTTCTATCCCCTTGAAAATATCAAGGTATAAACGCGGAAGCCACTTCTCAAGAGGTGTTAGGGCTATGTGCAGTCAGCGGCCAACGCTGTTGAGCACTGGTCCTTTTAAATTCTCTGTAATTAAAAACACTTTTTAAAATGATCACATAAACAGCTTTGTCCAGCAGCTGCACATACCAATAGAGCAATAATTAAGAAGCATTGGTAGCTAGGTTTTCAGTTGACTGTAACAGAAATAAATTTAGTAAAATCGAACGTCTATATAGAAGGAATATATAAAGTGCCTCGCATCTC